>CM075864.1:20323803-20456303 GCA_038021265.1 Cyprinella venusta
GCACTTTTAGGGTTTTTACGGTTTGTTTGTAAACAATGTTGAAGTTGTATTTGACAATGTTTTACATTTTACATGCAGGTTTGACTGATATGTGTACACTGTAAAACAACTATTGTTGGTTTAACTTAAAAATGAAGTTACCTGGTTGTCTTAAAACTTTAAGTTCATTGAAATTGAAAAAAAATTATTTAGCCCATTTTTATATATTTTTATTTTATTTTTATTTAGCCTAATTTTTAACCTAATCTTTTAGATTTGTGAAAACCAAATCTTTTGTTTGTGAAAGAGCCATGCATTTATAGTCAGATGGCACTTAAGCTACTTTATGATTTGCTGCATGTCTGAACAAAATAAATAAAAGTTAACTATCTATACAATATTGAATTGCAGAGCATCATATTTTTCTCCATTGCATTGAACTGCATTGAATCGCATCCCGTTTAAGTTCATGCTTTTATTACTTCTCGTTTAGACAACGGAAACTCATTGTATTGTGGTATTTCCAAGCCACAAATCTCTCGCCGTCTAATTTACAATTATAAAATTATATAAAATGATTTGATATTGTATATTAGCAGCAATTACACTTTTTCAACTTGAAAGGAACTGGAGTGGAGACCCTCTTTTCTGTAATGAAACACAGATCTTATGAGTTCTGGTCTCTCATACATTGGCCAATATGAGTAAAAAAGATTTGGTTTTTTTTTTTTTGTTTTTTTTTTTACATCATTACATTTTTTCCCTGACTGACAGGACGTGCTTTTAACCCGATCATACTCCGTGGTAACACTTTATTTGAAGGGGTGTGTATAAGACTGACATGACACTGTCATAAACATGACATAACACCTGTCATGAACATGAAGGAGTCTTTATGAATGTTTATGACTTTTGTCATTAAGTGTCATTCGGTAAATTATGACATTTCTAATGCAAAGTTGACATTGTTTAAAATGTCTTTGTTATGACAACTTGACATTAACCAAGACAAAAATGTCTTGATTATGACAACTTGACATTAACCAAGAAATCATAACCTGTCACAAATATGTCATAACAGGTCTAATGATCAAACTTAAAGAAGTTATTTAGCTTTGCGTTAACATTACATTACCCTGTCATATGTGTTTGGTTTTGACTTTGGGCGTCATGACACCATAACTCTGTCATGAATATTTTACTTTTTCTCAAGTAAAGTGGAACACATTGTACTAGTTATAAAGATTTCATTAAGGGTTATTACACTGTCAAATGCTGTCAAAAAACAGTGTCATTAATATTTCCCCTTACCTCAAGTAAAGTGGAACACGTTGGACTAGTTATAAAGATGTCAGGTTGACAGGTTATGATTTCTTGGTTAATGTCAAGTTGTCATGACAAAGACATTTCTGTGTTTGTTAATGTCAAGTTGTCATAATCAAGACATTTTTTGTCTTTGTTAATGTCAAGTTGTCATAAAAAAGACATTTTTGTCTTTGTTAATGTCAAGTTGTCATAACAAAGACAATTTAAACAATGTCAACTTTGCATTAAAAGTGTCATAATTTACCGAATGACACTTAATGACAACAGTCATAAACATTCATAGAGACTACTTCATGTTCATGACAGGTGTTATGTCATGTTTATGACAGTGTCATGTCAGTCTTATGCACACCCCTTCAAATAAAGTGTTACCCACTCCGTTAACTGACAAGATTAGAATGTTATATTCTAATTAAATTAAATTAGAATATGTATTTCTCAATACTTATCACTTTTTTCAAAACTCTTCACTCCGTTGTCTTAACCCACTTTCAGCTTCACTGCAGTACATTTCACATTCAAAACACATTAAAACTACCAAAACACATCATGTCTCAAATTAAGTCATTCTTCCAGAACACTATTAAAGGTTTCACCCAACAAACACAATTAAATATACAAAACAATAAAACAATATATTCACTATTTTCTACTGTTCAGAATTCAATGCAGTTTATGTTGACATTAATGTACAAAAGTATTTCCTTTCGTTTAGATGGTGATGAAAAAAAAGACTAAGACTTGTGTAGCTGTTTAGTTACATCTTAATTTTATGATTGTTTTTTTTTTTATTTTTTTTTTTTAGATTCAGAATAAATTTGGCTTATTCATTTTTGTGGTGATAGGTTATTATAACCGTCTTGGAAATAATAAGCATGTGAAAGTTGGCCTGTACGGTAAATCAAGTTCTGTTGGTCTTTGTTTTTAATGAGAAATCAATTTATTTAAACTGAAAGATCTCAGTTCAGCTGACAGTCACAGACATTTGCAAAACTTCTACACTAAAATCATATTAAAATAGATTCAGAATCTAAAAAAATTACTATCAACACAATTAGATGTAGCTGAACACATACACAGGTGTTGATCTTTCAGTTTCATCTCTATCTAAGGGGAAACTTGTGGGGTAAATATGTGCTGTAATGTAATAGTGACCATGTCATATAAACTTCTGTAAACAACAGAAATATTTTATAATGCTCCTGTTATGTGTGTGTTTTTTTATTTGATAAGTGACAAAGTGTGTTTGTTGGGTGAAACCTGTACTAGTGTTTTGGAAGAATGAGTTGATTTTAGACAAGAATGAAGTGTTTAAGGTAAAACTGTAAATAAGGCCTTAAAACAGCTGTAAACAAGGCCTTATTTATCACTTTATCAGAAGTAGTGATAACACATTTACACAAACACATGTATATCACTGTCTCTAGTGTCGTCCACACCAGCACAAAGATGCAGACACAGAATGATCATATCTTCTCCACACAAAATTGAAAATGCACTCATTTAAATGGTCACCTAAACAGAAACATTGTATGGTAACCTCTGCACATTTTGTGTTGTGCCAGTGCTGCAAAAATGTTTCTTTATTAAATAGCAGACACAATACCACAAATCAACTAAGTCAATTAAGTGTTGTGTGCAGTGAGAAAGTCACAGAGGCAGAACTAAAAACCTAAAACGTCGAATAAACTCTTTTAAGATATCATTTATGACATCATTTAAGACTAAGGTATAAATCATTGAATGATTTGACCATAACTCATTACTATTTGATGTTCTAACATAGGTCATTTCATAGTGTGTGGATTGAATATCTGACTGCACTTCCCCCACACACAATTTGCATGCCAATACAGGAAGGCTTCAAAGGCAGTGTGTGTGTCATGGAGGAACCGGCCTAAAGACACACAACTCTAAATCACAGTTATCAGTGTCCAAGAGTCTGTGGAAATAATCAAATAAACTAGAGAAAATTCTGGGATTTACCAAAATAAAAGGAATTAAATTACATTTTTTTACAGTCGCTAGGACACATTTCTCAAAATTTAGGTACATTTTCATTTTCACTCAGTTCTCATACATTGCAGCCAACTTACATACTTACATATTCAAAATACACTGGATCTTCATTCATGTGTTCGATCAACTCATTCTTCCAGAACACTAGTAAAGTTTTCACCCAACAAACTTACTTTATCATTCATAAAACAAAAAATACAATCAGGAACATTGCACAATGTTTTATTTGGTAAATAGTTTTTACACAACAAGAATGACACTATCTACTTTATAATTCACTGCCGTTTGTTACATGACCCTTTTTTACATTACTTACATTACATTTTATTATTCCTGTTACTCTTTTGTATAGATGGTGATGAAACTGAAAGACTAACACTTGTGTAAGTGTTCAGTTACATCTAATTGTTTTGATAATATTAGATTTGTTTTAGAATCACAATATATATTTCAATGTGATATTACTGTAGAAATGTTGCAAATCTGTCCTATGAATTTGTTGTGTTAGGTTTTGATAATCATTTTAACAGTTTTAAAAAGTAAGTAAACGTGCAGATTAACCTGTTTATAACAAAGTTATGTGTGTGTGTTTAAGTGAGAAAATAATTCATGTAAATGGCACAAAATGCATTAAATGTCATCTTTCAAAGCAGTGATCCACAGTTCAGCTCACAGAGACGGATGTTGTGATCACTGTGTGAAGAGAGCTTTGAAAAGTGACTTTAGCATTGAGAAATGTGTTGAATGTATTTGTGTTTCAAATACTGTAATCATTAATGTAATTTCATTGTAAATATTGTGCTAAGATTTTATTTTTTAAATATAATTCCTGCAGAAATGCACAACATTTGCCATTATTCTGGTTTGAATGGGCTTTTATCAGGCTTCTTTGTTTTTATCTGTTAGCATCTGTTAACATTTGAAAAATGTGCTGCAAATATATAGTGCACCACATCAAGGGAATGAGGAGATAGCACTGTTGCTGGATCAGTCCCGGATCGACTCTGGAATAATTAATAATATAGGAATCATTTTGTACAGTATTGTAAACATGGATCACGTAACATAAACTGCATTTAATTAGATAGTGTCATTCTTGTTCTTTTTTAAATATTATTTTTCAAAAGAAAACTTCACAAAATAAATTTGATTTGGTAAATCCAGGGTTTTCTGTAGTTTATGCTAGTTTATTTGAGAAGTTCCACTGACTCTTGGACATTGGTAACTGTTGTTAGGCCGTTTTCTCACCTAAGAGAGTGCTCTTTTCCTCTATTGACATGTAAATTGCGTGTGGGGGAAGTGCAGTCACTCAGTGCAGACACACTCAATCCACTCTCTATGAAATTATATCAAGGATAGTAATGAGTTATGGTCAAATTGTTCATTAATTTATACCTTAGTCTTAAATGATATCTTAAAAGAGTTTATTTGACGTATTTAGTTTTAGTTCTGCCTCTGTGACTTTCTCACTGCACACAAAAGTTGAAATTGAGTTAAAAAATATCTGCAGTATTGTGTCTGCTATTTCATAAAGAACCTTTTTGCAGCACTGGCACAACACAGAATGTGCAGAGGTTACCATACTGTTTCTTTTTAGGTGACCATTTAAATGAGTGCATTTTCAATTTTGTGTGGAGAAGACATGATCATTCTGTGTCTGCTTCATTATGCTGAGACAGTGATATACATGTGTTTGTGTAAATGTGTTATCACTACTTCTGATAAAGTGATAAATAAGGCCTTGTTTACAGCTGTTTTAAGGCCTTATTTACAGTTTTACCTTAAAACACTTCATTCTTGTCTAAAATCAACTCATTCTTCCAAAACACTAGTACAGGTTTCACCCAACAAACACACTGGGCCCTATTTTAACGATCTGAAACGCAAGTGTCAAAGCGCATGGCGCAAGTAACTTTGTGGGCGGGTCCCGGCGCTGTTGCTATTTTCCCGGCGGGATAAATGCCTCTTGCGCCTGGCGCAAATCTAAAAGAGGTTAGTCTGAAGTAGCTTCATTATTCATAGGTGTGGTTTGGGCGTAACGTGAAATAAACCAATCCGAGCGCCATCCAACATACCCTTTAAGAACAGGTGCGCATGTTGCATGACGGATTGTTATTATAACGGCGGGTTTACCAGGCGCGCGCCAGGAGCGTTCACAGCCGATGAGACCGACGTTCTTGTCAGGACAGTGAAAGACAGAAGTGACGTTGTATAGGGATGGGAGAAACTCTTGCACATCAGCGTCGGTTAAACATTATAGCCTATACGTATGTTTCTTGCCACTATTGGGCAAACAGGTCTGATCCTTTAGTACTACAATAGCCTTAAGAAATGGGTATTTCAGTTTTTTCATCTTCATGTAAACCAAAATGATTTCCCTCATGTGTTAATATTTTTCCTTGTTATAATGTATGATTTGCAAAAATAAAAACTACTGCATCTATGTTGATGAGAGAATCAGTATATGCGCGTTGTGTAGGCCTACCCGCTATATTATGGCCAAGCATGCGCGCTTAAAATAGCATTATGAACAACGCGCAACGCGCCACTGACTTTAGACCAGGTTTTTTATGGTCAGTGGCGCAATTGTGTTCTGGAAGTGTAAAATAGCACCAGGGAATGTTTGCGCCGAAACACGCCTCCTTTTTGCGCCGATCCGCCCAGGGAGCGCAAGTTCATTTCCTAGTTTACCGACGTGCGTCTGTGGAGGGGAAAATCCCGCTTTGCGCGCGTGCAAAATAGGAATGAGACATGCGTTTGTGTATAAAGTCATTTGCGCCGGGTGCAAGATAGGGCCCACTTTGTCACTTATCAAATAAAAAAACACGCATATAACAGGAGCATTATAAAATATTTCTGTTGTTTACAGAAGTTTATATGACATGGTCACTATTACATTACAGCACATATTTACCCCACAAGTTTGCCCTTAGATAGAGATGAAACTGAAAGATCAACACCTGTGTATGTGTTCAGCTACATCTAATTGTGTTGATAGTATTTAATTTTTTAGATTCTGAATCTATTTTAATATGATTTTAGTGTAGAAGTTTTGCAAATGTCTGTGACTGTCAGCTGAACTGAGATCTTTCAGTTTAAATAAATTTATTTCTCATTAAAAACAAAGACCAACAGAACTTGATTTACCGTACAGGCCAACTTGCACATCCTTATATATTATTTCCAAGACGGTTATAGTAACCTATCACCACAAAAATGAATAAGCCAAAATTATTCTGAATCAAAAAAAAAAAAAAAAAAAAAAACAATCGGAAAATTAAGATGTAACTAAAATGCTACACAAGTCTTAGTCTTTTTTTTCCATCACCATCTAAATGAAAGGAAATACTTTTGTACATTAATGTCAACATAAACTGCATTGAATTCTGAACAGTAGAAAATAGTGAATATATTGTTTTATTGTTTTGCATATTTAATTGTGTTTGTTGGGTGAAACCTTTAATAGTGTTCTGGAAGAATGACTTAATTTGAGACATGATGTGTTTTGGTAGTTTTAATGTGTTTTGAATGTGAAATGTACTGCAGTGAAGCTGAAAGTGGGTTAAGACAACGGAGTGAAGAGTTTTGAAAAAAGTGATAAGTATTGAGAAATACATATTCTAATTTAATTTAATTAGAATATAACATACTAATCTTGTCAGTTAACGGATTATGATCGGGTTAAAAGCGCGTCCTGTCAGTCAGGGGAAAAGTGTAATGATGTAAAAAAAAAAAAATATATATATTTTTTACTCATATTGGCCAATGTATGAGAGACCAGAACTCATAAGATCTGTGTTTCATTACAGAAAAGAGGGTCTCCACTTTGTTCCTTTCAAGTTGAAAATGTGTAATTGCTGCTAATATACAATATCAAATCATGTTATTATCATTTTATAATTGTAAACTAGACGGCGAGAGATTTGTGGCTTGGAAATACCACAATACAATGAGTTGCCATAGTCTGAACGGGAAGTAATAAAAGCATGAACTTAAACGGGATGTGATTCAATGCAGTTCAATGCAATGGAGAAAAATATGATGCTATGCAATTCAATATTGTATAGATAGTTTACTTTTATTTATTTTGTTCAGACATACAGCAAATCATAAAGTAGCTTAAGTGCCATCTGACTATAAATGCATGGCTCTTTCACAAACAAAAGATTTGGTTTTCACAAATCTAAAAGATTAGGCTACAAATTAGGCTAAATAAAAACAGACATTCTTTTCCTGTCCACTGTTAACAGTGAAACAATCTAAGGATCTCAGGGATAAACAATGAAGAAAAGTTCCATAACTTGCCAGCAGGCTAATGTGATTTCAGCAGCTAGGCTAACATGGAGCAGAAAGCAAGTGCTGTTTTAACATAAACAATAATAAAAAAATAAATGATTAACTTTCACAAACAGGTCTTTCATAACTGTATTCAAATGAGTGAATGCTCGAGCAACAGTTCAGAAAGGAGAAATCAATCTAGTCAAACTGGACGCAAAAAATCGCGTCTGTCGCGCCGCAAGACCTCCAAACCTGCGTCAACGCGTCTTTACATTGACTTAACATGGAAATCACTCACTACAGATGCTCTATCTGCATTCGGCGTGAACACAGCAGTTTCATAATATTTTTCACGAATGATTGGTCACTTTCTAAATAGTAAAAGTATAACGCATCTACTAATAATTATATATGAATAAATAGTTTACTACCGATGCAGAAATGTTAGAAACGATGCATCACTACAAATGCCAACTTGTATCCGATGCACACTTATTTATTAAATCGATTCTTTGCGTTGTTAACTTTTATGACGATGCGAATCGGTGAATCTTACCATCCCTAGTATTTATATTTGGGTGGTGTCAGCATAAATGGAAGGAAACACCATGTCTTCTTAAAACAGAAACCAATGGTAGCGTACAGCGAGTAAAGGGAGGCCGCCAAGATGGACCCTTGTGGGAGACCACAGGAGAGTGAGCGACAGAAGAGGAGACATTACCTCTCTCGACCATAACCTTTCTGTTCCATTAAAAAGACAGTTAAAAAGATAACTTATTATTTTAATTAAATAACTTGAGTTATTTTCAAACTAAAGTAATACACTACACATATCAGTCAAAAACTGTGTACAAAACAAATACGACTACAACATTGTTTACAAACAAACTCTATAAACACTAAAAGGGCTGTATTATGCAAGCCAGGCCAGTAGTTGATGTGGCTTTGTCAAAAAATAACCCCGGACGAACACGTAATACTAATGAACATGTGAACACGTGATCATAAGTACACATGTGAACATGTTATACACAGTCTCATCCCAATTCGTCATATAACTGACCTTTTGGGACGTCTTTTGACCATTCGTCAATATACGACTTTTTAGGGCCCCCTTAAACGTCGGTAGATGACGATCCCGGGTCGTCATACAACTGACGCTTTACCTTTAACGTCAGTTAGGTGACGAGTTGGGTTTAGGGTTAGGTTTAGGTATGGGGTAGAGTTAGGATCCCATAACGTCATCTACCGACGTTTAAGGGGGCCCTAAAAAGTCGTATATTGACGAATGGTCAAAAGACGTCCCAAAACGTCAGTTATATGACGAATTGGGATGAGACCGGGTTGCTTGTGCATGACCAGCCTGATCTCATGAATATGCATCTCTATAGCACGCATTGTGTTTATTGTGCAATTTTGACCCACAAATTTTTTACATGCATATGATTCACACTTTTTTGCATGTAATACACATGCACCCCACAACACTAATCCTAAACATATAATACATATGTACCACACACCACCACTAAACCTATCCATGTGTATCATATGCACAAAAAACTTATTTTCATATTTAAACTGCATGATAAACACAATGTGTGCTATAGATACGCATTTAGTGTGACAGGGTTGGAATGACGTACCATTTTCATAAATTCATATGTATTTAGTTTACATGCAAATGGCAAAGGCATCGTTTTTCTTAGGACCGAAAGCTTGGTGATTAAATTTGCTTTAAGGATTTAAGTGTGGTGACAGTTTATTTATTTTTTAAAGGCATCGGTTTCAAAAGCTTGCCTTATCAGGACCCAAGATTGCATTTCCTTGTAAATGAACGGCCAAAACACATGAAATGTTTTCAGTTAAAAATTGATGTTGTGTAAAGCTTGTACTATTTTTTGCACTTTAGTTTTTTTCATTTGAGTAGGCCTATACACACCTTTATTTTGGTTTACTCTCAATATGCTAATGTTTCATATCTACGTCACTACGAAACGGCCATGACTCGTTTCAAAAACAATTCATTTCATAGACTCAGTCGACTCTCACTTTTGAAAGACAATAACTTTATATATACGGTGCACTTTCAGATATACAACTTTGCAGGATGTTTTCATTCACTTAGAACTTTATTACACACTACACGAACAGTCATTTTCAAAAATCCATGATTAATGTGTCACAGACACTTATTTATTCAAATTCCATTTAATTTTAATCTAACTTTCAAATTGTGTCAGTTAACTGATGATGACTGGTTAACAACGGGTGGTTCAGTTCAGCAAGTCAACATAACATTTTAAGATTGACGTCCAAAATCTTTATAGTGTGTTTGTGAAAACAGCCAAACTGGTGTCGTTCTGAGCCATCCAACTGGGGTCCGGTTCATTTTGATTAATAAAATTATTATTCATTGTATAAAGTAGTGACTTGAAATCGTTACCTTGAAGAGCTATTTTCTGTCATATACCCTAAAGCATAACCAAGCAGAGACAGTATCAATGAAGAGAGAAAAATAATAATGAAGACAGACATACACACAGTTCCATTGGAGGGTTCCACGAGTCCCCTCTTGTATAGGTACACATCGTTACATAAGTCTCCCGTTGGCCAGTGTAGAACGATACCCCTGTGTTAGTTATATAGACAGGTGTGTGTGTGTCTGCAATGGCACATAACAATGGCAAGTAAATTGTTAGGGACTCGTTTAACCAAGCATAGACAGTATCTATGAAGAGAGAGCGTTAAATAAGAAAAAAATAATATTATGAATGATAAGAGGCATCTTCTCGCCTCTGCTTACGAACTGTTGCCGCCAGGTCATCTGTATTTTTTACTCCGTTGTATGAAAAACAGATTCAAATGCTCTTTACCCAAAACATTTTTTACATTTTTTATAACTAACGGTTTGATCATTTTTTTAAACTGTATATTTTATATGTTTATCTAACCATATTGTGATCTCTGATGCCTGTGTTAACACACATACAATGTAAATATAAATATTACAAAATGAAGACAGACTTCACTGCCAGTTTCCCTCTCTGTTCACACACACACACACAGTTCCATTGCCAGCTATGAAAGTCCACTGTTAGATAGGTAGACGTTGTTTAAGTCCACTGTTAGATAGGTAGGCATCGTTTAAGTCCACTGTTAGATAGGTAGACATCGTTTAAGTCCACTGTTAGATAGGTAGGCATCGTTCAGAGTTGCAGGTCCTATCTTGGCATGTTCAATTTTGTTGTTGTTGCATATTTGAAGTTATATTATGAAAAAAGACCTTAAAAGAAAATTTTCTATGTCATTTACTTTGTTCTTAAAAATGAACAGATACAGCAAATCAATTAAAAGTTTTGAATTGACCGTCAGGAAAAGTCCCCTGATAGATGGTACTGAATGACGTATGTTTGGTTGCATTTAAAATTAGCAATATTTCAAACACTGACTATCTCTGCATCAACATCCTAGAAACAAAAGAAAAAAGGACATGTCTATTGATTTTATTAGAGTAGAAATTATGTTTTAAATAATAGGCAGCCAATACAGTATCAGTCGTATTATTAATATCTTGGTGTTCTTGACAATAAGCTTAAATGAGATATGCGGACCAATCATATACTGTAAGCATAAAGCCACAACAGAGAATTAATTTTTTTAAAGCAATAACTCTCCTGTATTGTACACAACATAAAGCTTCTGATGTTTTACAGGGATTTCATCGAAAGTGTTATGATATTCTGTATTATTTGTTGGTATGGAATTGCTACTGAGGTACAGAAAAAAATATTAAGAATAGTAACAATGGCAAGTAAATTGTTAGGGCCTGGTTTAACCAAGCATAGACAGTATCTATGAAGAGAGATTGTTAAATAAGAAAAAAAATAATATTATGAATGATAAGAGGCGTCTTCTCGCCTCTGCTTTCGAACTGTTGCCGCCAGGCACTTCATAGTAACCGCATGCTATGAATCATTAGTTAATCATTAGTAAAGAGTTTTTTTGTAATTTATAATGATTTAATAGACATTAATAAGAAGTTTATAAATACAGCTATAAATGCTCTATTCTTGCATAAATGCTTTATTCATTATTTAGAAGCATACCCATATTGTGTTTAATGATTGTATTTTCATATTTTATTAATGATCAATTTATAATTTCCTAATGAAGAATAATATTATTTACAAACCAGTTATTTGGGAGTTGTCAGTAATTCATAAGATCACTTAAGTGTAAGTAATTGTAGTAAATGCAGGTAGTTATAATGCATTTAGTATTAGTCAGTTAACTATTTTTGGCAGCTCATCTAAAGTGAGGAATAGTTATGTCTTGTAAAGCATTTATAAATTAGATTTAAAGGCTCAGTTCTCTTCTAAACAGAAAAAGCAAACAAACACAACACTTTGAGCATAAAAGAACATAGAAATATTTAACTGAGCCTTTGAAATCTCTTTTATAAATGCATTACAAGGCATAACTGGTCCTCACTTTAGATGAGCTCAAAAAATAGTAAACTGACCACTTCTAAATGCCTTGAAATAACTAACTGGATTACAGTAGAAATACATGTTAAAAATGTATTGACACACTAAGTAACTATTACTATATGTCTGAATAATAAGATGTATGGATGTACATTGAAATAGTTTATTAATCATTTACTCACTTTCTAAGTGATCTAATAAACCACTGACAACTCCTAAATAACTGATTTAAATTATGCTATACTTCATTTATAAATCATAAATTGATCATTAATAAAGCATGAAATTAAAATTATTAAAACACATTATAGATATGCTTTTAAAACAATAATCAGCAGTTTCTAAATACAGCTATAAAGCTATAAATTCTTTAATATTGTTTTAAAAGCATATCTATAATGTGTTTTAATAATAGTATTTTAATTAGTTAAGCATTTACTAATGCTTAACTAATTATTAAAAGTGTGGGGTTATTAAAATTACTGAAAAATCCTTTAACTAAGCAGCCAGTTCACCAGCATGCTCTACAGTCTCAGAGGCTCTGGGACAGCCAGCCATTCAGACAATAGAGGAGTGTGAACGACGTGTGTTAATGGGCCACTGCAGTTCCTGCTCCAGCCTACAGGAGCGCTGCTGAGTATGGGCTTAAACACACACACACTTGTAAGTCCCCACTTGGTCAAAAATGTAAAAAATTCACCAGAGCGTTTTTTACTTCATTTTAACACGTTTTAAGGCATAACCAACAGGGGACTTGAAAAATGTCCCCACTTGGCTCGGCGGTCCCCTGTTGGTGAGTGTGTAACGACACCAAAGTCCCCTCTTAGATAGGTAGACAAGTACACACACACACACACACACACACACACACACACACACACACACAAGACAGGGTTATTATGTTCTAAAGCCAGGCACTAGCAGTAGTTTTTCATTCACTCTGAATCATGAATAACATTACGGATTACAAAAGGATTACCAGAATTTATATTCTATTCTAATCTAATCTATTCCCCACCAACACACACATGCACGCATGCCTAGTCGCTCTAGAAGATAAAATTAGACCAAGACAGGCACAAGCACGCCCTGAACCTAGGGACAAATATGAGTAGAGGACAAGGAAGAAGGAGGAAGAGGCCTGATAATATTGAGGAAGGGCTGCTATCTATCCCAGGCGGCCGGATCGATGGAGGAGAGAGACAAGATCTATTTCGGCTGTTCTGTTCTCAGGTGGCAAAAGATGGTGAGAGTGGTAGAAGGAGGGAGGGGTGGGGCTGGGGGGGATATTTTAACTAATGTTGCATCACTTCTCAAGTTACCTCAAGGGCAGATGGGAAGAGTGGACACTGGTGATAAGCAGAACATTGGATAGTAGATGGAAACTGAAAAAGAGGGGCGTGGAGAAAAAAAAAAAACAGGGTGGGAGGAAGAGGAGAAGGAAGGTCATAGGAGGGAGGGTGGGCTAAGACCGCACACAGGAAAAGTGAAAAGGAAGAGAAAGAGACAGATGAAGCACATACTTTTAGCACTATTGAGTTTTTTCCGCTCGATCTCCCACAGCCTTCTGGGAATGCAAAGTTACAAGACATTAAAAGTCACGTTGGAAATTGCACTCAGTTGCACTTTTCTCCACCAACATGTCGGAAATGCTTTCTTATGGTGTATTCCTATGCAAAACTCCAGTTATGAATCATTGAGCATCAACACTCTCCATATGCCTTCACTGAATTCCCTTCACTTAAAGGGATAGTTCACCCTAAATTACTTACTATGTTGTTTCAAACCTGTATGGCATTTTGTTTTTTTTCGCAGAATAAAAGACCACATTTTGAAGAATGTTGGGGTCCAAAAACATTGGCATACGTACAATGGCCCATGTACAAAAATAAAAACATTAAAAAAAAAATCCTATCTTTTTCATCTTCAGCAAAAGAAAGTCACAGGTCTAGAAAAAAAATTACAATGCCAAAAGCGTATCTAGTTTTTGTAACTATCACAAGAGCATAATGCTAAGAACAATCCTAATGCTCTCTGCAAAAAATCTTTCCAAGTAGGTTGTACAATCAATACAGCAATTCATTTAATCCTGAGGTTTAATCAGGAACTTCTATGTGAACATAAATAATAATTAATAAATGTTCTAGATTCCTCCCATTTCTGGACTTCCAAGTGGAAAGTCACGAGGACTCATCTAATTTTGTTATATAATTGCAAAATTAGAATCTGCCACTATTAATGAGTAATGTGCTGAAAACAAGCCTAATTGAGTAAAGTCTGATTGTTCCCTGGTTATATTTATCTTCATTTTACAGTGTAATGACTTTGCAAAAAAATATAATCTTGTCATTTTGAAATTTGCATAATTACTGCACTGTACTGTTAATAATACCGAAGAGGGGTGAAGCACAAGCTCCGCTAATGATGTGCATTGGCGGGAAGTACTGCATGGACACAAACGGTTGGGAATGGTTATTTAAAGATCACTGTTACAGCTGTGAGTCTGCCACGAGCAGTGCTGGAGATGTTACTGTGAACCTAATTAAACTACAGTCAAGCAACTTTTCTAAGAAAAAAAAAAAAAGCTACTAAAATCTAATAAAAACAAGTAGCTAATTACATTAAAGCTAAAATGTAAGGCAAGATCTATAAACAATATATATAAAACCCTTTGATACATTTAAACTAAAATATAGCAAAAAAAACAAACAAACAAACAAAAAACAAAATAAAACCTCAGCTTTCTTGGCAGAAAAGTTGCTTGCAAAATACAATGTGACATTAAAACCTGCTACTGTATTTAGCATTTAGTTGTGTTTACAGAGCAGAAGTAACTTATTGGAAAAGCTATACTTTCACACAAATTAAGTTAGTATTGTCAAACATTTTAGTAGGTTACTTCTCAACACTTGCCATGAGGAAGACTGATTTTTTGATTTTGTAACTTGGGTCCACATTCTCATTCTAAAGAGATTAAGCATTTCATGCTGATTATGACAGTTGTTTTCCTTGGCTTGTACCTGTATGATTACATGCACTTAGTGTTAAGTGACACTGTTAAAGAGTATTTGCTGAATGCGCTAATGCAGGACAGAAATGTTATGTACACTCTAAAATAATTTAATACCTCTTCGGAATCACCTTCGGATTGAAACCCATATTTTACAGTGACAACTCAATGCAAGGGGCAAATTGGTGCAAGAGATCAAATTATAGATATTATAGATTTTTCAGTCTCAAACCTGTAATTAGCATTTTTTTATGTGATGATTCTTTTGTCCTTTTTGTCCTCCTCTCTCTCCCTGTTTGCTCATGTTCATCTCCTGTCTGTACTGCACAAAGTAGCAACCTTTGCATTCTGACTTTGAAGTTGACTCATAATTCGGATAATTCGGTAATTCGGCTCATAATCTGGTTTGTAGCTTCCATGCCATTAAGATTGAAACAATCTTTAGCGGAGCTTGTCTATCAGTGCTGATCAATTTAGTCTCCGTGTCTATATAATTCAAGCTCTAATTTTCAGGGAAATGACTAGCATTTGTGGCTCACACTTCTCTTGAAGTGAAGCAAATGACGCCTCTGAGAGAAAGAAAACTGCCACAAGATAAGGTGGAAGTGTGAAGTGAACAAAAAGCACTAAAGTAATTGCTATATGGCCTTTACGAGCTTTTTAGAAGTTTGAGGATAGTAGAGTTTCCACCAATAGTGTTTGTCTGAGAGTATGGTTATGGCATTGGTTTATGCTGTAGTTTTATTTGCAGTTATGCAAAGGGTGCCCAAGCATTGCGATTCCTGTGGAGAGCAACTGGATGAGCTCATTCAGAGCTAAAATAACAACAAAAAACACACATCAGCTAACACAGTCTCACCCCAAAAAGTCATATAACTGACGTTTTGGGACGTCTTTTGACCATACGTCAATATTTGCCTTTTTAGGGCCCCCTTAAACGTCGGTAGATGGCGATCCCGGGCCGTCATACAACTGACGCTTTACCTTTAACGTCAGTTAGGTGACGGGTTAAGTGTAGGGTTAGGTTTAGGTCTGGGGTAGAGTTATAACCTCATATATATAACCTCAAAGGGTATAACCTCATCTACCGACGTTTAAGGGGGCCCTAAAAAGGCAAATATTGACGTATGGTCAAAAGACGTCCCAAAACGTCAGTTATATGACGTCTTGGGATGAGACCGGGTTGCATCAGCAGTACAAAGTTGACACTTAAAACACAATGACTGATATCTTTCTCTTTCTGCTTTTTCTAGGTCTGTGGATCACTCCCCTATCTACCATGCAAGACTCCCCACCCCTTCAGCCATTCAGAAAACCACATCCGTCCCACATTTTATGCCATCCTCACAAGAACACACACTCCCCCTCATTCCCCTCACATCCGTCTATCCATCTGAAACAAACTATCCTCAAGCCCTCTGAAGCATTCCGTCAACCATCCCGTCCACTGTGGCCAAAGTTAACCAGCAGATACTCACCCCCAGACACATCCTCACTGACACTGCCACTGCCATTCCTGCACTGGCTGGCACTGTTCACTTGTGCCTGTTTGCTGCCTGTTCTTTTTGGTCAGATTCCAGGAGCCGTAGCCGGTGAGACGTGGGGCGTAGTCTCATCGTGTCCCTTCCACTGCGTCTGCAGGAATCTCTCGGAATCTCTGAGTACACTTTGTGCCGACAAAGGTCTTCTTTTCGTCCCGCCAAACATTGACCGGCGAACCGTTGAGCTTCGTCTTGCTGACAACTTCATTCGAGAAGTGGGAGGAGCTGACTTTGCCAACATGACAGGACTGGTGGATTTGACACTATCCCGGAATACCATCAGTCACATCCGGCCTCTGGCATTTGCAGATCTGGAAAGTCTTCGATCATTGCACTTAGATGGCAATCGACTTTCCGTGCTGGGCCCACGAGACTTAGCAGGCATGCTAAACCTGCAACATCTTATTGTCAACAACAACCAACTCATCAATATCTCCTCAGAGGCCTTTGATGACTTTTTACTCACTCTAGAGGACTTGGACTTGTCCTATAATAATCTGCGCAAGGCTCCCTGGGATGCCATTCAGAGCATGTCCAGTCTGCACACTTTAAACCTAGATCACAATCTCATTGACCAGATCGCCGAGGGGTCTTTTAGTGAGCTCTACAAACTAGCCCGATTGGACATGACCTCCAATCGCCTAAAGACTTTACCACCCGATCAGTTGTTCGCTCGCTCCCAAACAGGGGTAATCAGTCCTACACCTTACAATGCTGTGATCAACTTGAATTTCGGGGGTAACCCATTACACTGCAACTGTGAATTGCTTTGGTTGAGGAGGCTAATCCGCAGTGATGATATGGAGACCTGTGCTACACCCCTTCATTTAGCGGGACGTTACTTCTGGTCTATTCCTGAGGAGGAATTTGCCTGTGAGCCTCCGCTTATTACCCGACATACACATAAACTCTGGGTTTTAGAGGGCCAAAGGGCAACACTCAAATGTCGTGCTATTGGTGATCCAGAGCCAGTGGTGCACTGGGTCTCACCAGATGATCGCATCATCGGCAATTCCAGTCGCACCACATCTTTCCGAAATGGCACTCTTGAGCTACTTGTGACTGTTGCTCGAGATGATGGTACGTACACTTGCATTGCTATTAATGCTGCAGGGGAGGCCACCTCGCTTGTTGACCTGAAGGTTATCCCACTCCCTCATCGTGGAAATGGAACGGTTTTGTTAACTCGTGACCCAGGATCATCGGACATCACCAGAGGGAAGACCTCCAGTGGGCAAAGCCCTGCCCTGGACACTAACAGTGATCCCCAGGAGGGACTGGAGGAGGGTCAAGCAGAGAGTGAGGATGTGGTCAGCGAAGGGGGTGAGGAGCAGACGGTGAAAGTACAAGGAGTGACCTCCACCTCAGCACAAGTGAGATGGGGAAAGGGTCGTCTAATGGCAGCCAACCTGGTGTGGATGTTTCAAATACAGTATAACTGCACTGCAGATGAGACACTAATTTACAGGTGAGTGAGACCACAGCCATGGCAATCATAACACCAACTTTCCGGATTAGAGTCAGACTATCTATTCACAATTTATTTTCAGTTGAGGAAGGAAAATAAATGAAATATAGATTCCGTAGAAGTCAGTTTTGAACATCATTCACAACTGAATAAGGCCTTTTAAACTAATTTTATTTTTAAATTTGTGAATTTGAATTCAAGATGTGCTGTAGCATTTCACAGAATGCAGAATTGGAATGTAAGGAAATATAATTTAAATGAATCAGAACTCTAAATAAATAAATAAATAAATAAGTATAAAACTACTTTTTTTTACTAGAAAATAACTCTGTCAAGATGATCTCTGAATGTTGGCTTGACAAAGCTTTGTTTGCAAGTTTTGAAAAAAAAGCTAGGTTCATGAGCCTTATGTACAGACAACCAAATAAACAAATAGATAGACAACAAGATATTTTTTCCATTGTGAACTGCATATCTGATCTGCTGAATGGTGTGATAAGCAAAAGTTTTCACTATAAAATTAACCCCAATAAAACAAAATGTATCCATTCAAGAATAAATTCATTGGACACGTCTTAGCCTAAGCCTACAATTCATTAAAGCAACACTAAGTAAGATTTTTTACCTTAAAATGTTTTCAAAATCGGTACAGTGGTTCATCAAGTCATGACATGGTGAAATGCACCACCGCTTTGTGGTCCTTTATCTGATATATCCACGCTATGTAAAATTTTTCTGTAGTCCGAATGAGACATAAGAAAACTACAAATTTGACTTGCTTCATGGCAAGCGTTACAATTGCCTCTATGCACGAACCCTGCTGACGTGTGTTCGAACGAATGTCAGCCAGCGTCTTTACTTCCGGAAGCGCGTTCTGCATGCCAAGTGTATAGCGGCAAAACTGTAATAAAATCCGTTTTCTCAGAAACGGAGACAACGATTTTAGAAACGCTGATTCGCTAGTTGAATTTCGTACGATATGAGAGAATACTAACACTCAAAGTTGTTGATTTGGCTCGAAATATATAATTAAAATAACTTCTCTTTTTTACTCTTGTGTGACAGCTAACTGCCTCACAGTGTTGTTAACATCATTCACGTTAACTGGAGGACGTTTTTATAAACAGCGAGTGTAATTTGACACTTATCTTTTCTCCACCTATCGCAAAACCGGCTTCTGACCATAGACTGACGCAGCACCGGAAGTAAGTGGGCGTGCTGAGACAAATATGGAAGCGATCGTGCATAGAGCCTATTGCTGTTGTACACTCTTAGAAGAAAAGGTTCTATATAGAACCTTAAAAGGTTCTATCAGCGCTGCGTATTTGGAACCCCTAAAAGGTTCTATAAAGGTTCTCCTCTTAAAAAAGGTTCTCCTCGTAAAAAAGGGTTCCTCTGGGTTCTATATAGAACCCTGGGGTTCCATACTTGGCCATTTTTTTTTACCAAAAAAAATGGTTCTATATAGAACCATTTTGGAGTTTCCATATATGAAGCGGGGGATGGAAATTATTTCTGGTTCTAAATAGAACAATTTCTTCTAAGAGTACCTAGCAGCCTGGTAGCTTTTGAATTGTCATCATGATTCCAAAGCCGGGGTTGGATAAACAGAGAGCATGTGTGTGCGTGCATGTGTGACAGTAGGATGCGGTAGGCTAAATTATTTATGAGAGCAGTAATGGACAATTCCGCTTCCAACCTGTAGGCTGACCACAGAGGAAAAGTTACTTGGTGCTGCTTAAAGTAACTTGCAAGTTTTAGTGAAGATTTGCAGAAAATGTGATTAAGTCAAGTGTAAGATTTCAAGATCAACATGAACTCCAAGACAACAACAGCAAAAACTGTGCTCTCCAGTGGTTTATCTGGTCACTGAGGATGAGTCACCACAAATGAACCGTGTCACTATGTTTACTGAGCCATTTCTTTATTAACCAGAGTAGCATATGTTGACTAAATCTGGAACTTAAAGAACACTTTGCTTGAAAATCAAGTGATGGATTGGAATTCAGCAGGCTCGAACAACAGGCTTTTAAATATGATCTACTGTCACAGGCTAATTGTTCAAAAAGCTTATATAACCCATTTAAAATGACATTTAACAGCATTGCAATAATGAATATGCAATGCTCTGATTCTTGTCAGCTTGAATCGGGATAATAATGAGCTCCATATTGAACCTGAGGCAAAGAGCAGTCCTACTGCTTTCTCATGTTATCAGTGTCTGAAGCTCTAGTAGCAGCTTCAGCATAGTTGCTGTTTGACATTTTCGGAGCATGTTCAATACATCTTGCACCTCTCTGAGACATTATCTATGGCAAGTGACATACGCCCTCTTGCCGTCTGTCCTTCATTAAGGGGCCAAGAGGGAGTGAATCTGTGTATGTGGTGTAGGAGAATTACAAGCTACTGACACCACAGACATTGAAACTGACAGGGGGGCTGGTAGAAATAGAGATAGAGAGAGAGGGGGGAATGGGAAATAAAGAAGAGGGGTGGGACAGAGATAGAGAGTTTGACAGAGGGCTCAAGGGATAGAATAATGAAGTCTTTAAATGAGCCTAAACTGCAGTGCCAATAAGTATGTCACAACCTATCTTGCTGACGGCCACCACAACAACGGGAAGAGGAGCAGAGAGTGAACTATCGAGAATGAGAGAGATTACTGGGGAAAGCTTTTATCTTGGCTTTGGTTTGGTGACTGGATGTTTAGCTTTGTCAAGAACAAAAAACAGCAGAAAATGTGCCTCGGTGGATACAGAGAATGTGCAAAATTAAAGAGGGTAGATACAGTAGAGGGGAGAAAGACTGACATTAACTGGGTGAGGATGGGAGGAATGAGTGAGACAAGAAAAAGTCAGGGTTGAGTTTAGATAATAAAAGCAGGCTGTTTATGACCATTAAGTTACAGTAGTAGAGACAAAAGATGAAAGTCTTTTGTGTCTCCTTCTCTTTCGTTCAGGCTACATCCCTCCCCTCTCTCCCTCACTCTTTTTCTCTCTATTATTAGAGTGTTCTAATAATTGCCTGTTTCTGTGTCACCAGTTTCACAAAACATTTCCCTGTCAGTTTTTATTGAGGAATGGGTGTGTGTGTGTGTGTGTTGATGAATGACAAGACACATATTTAATTTGTGCCATTCCATCTCACAAATTCAGACACACAAATTAAAGGCACTAGAAGAAAAGGTCAAACTCACTCTTCTGAAACATTACAAGTGCTGACAATCCAAAAGGAAATTGTATCGCTCAATTGCTGCTTTATTATAGCTCAGGAGACCTAATGGAGTTATCAGACTTGTTTCATCACTTGTATCAACTGAGGAGAAATAAATTGCTGACACACAGTACAGTAAAATTATAGAGTTATAAAAAGGGATAGTTCACCACAAAAACTGTTACCCTCATGTTGTTCCAAACCCCTATGTTTTTTTCCCCCCATGGTAAACGAAAGGTTAAGCTTTGAAAATATCCTAACAAATTATTCTTTTTAGTCAGATCTTTTTAGTTAACCAGTTAATCAATTTCACTAATTCACTCTGCCTGATTTAAGTTCTCACTGAGTCAAAGATTTGGTCATAACGAGTACCAGAATTTAAGTGAATATAACGTCAATCTAATGTTTTTGAAAAAAAATATTCTCTCATGCACATCAAGGCTGTGATTTTATTCAGGATTCTATGATCGCATTTACTCAAAACAAACATCTTTAGTAATATTTTAAATGTTTCATTTGTACTGATTGACCAATTGAATGTGTCCCTGCTGAATAAAAGTTTAAATGTCTGTTATTCACAAAATGCTATTCAGAAGACATCATATAGACACATTTGCCATTTGTTTGGACCTTGACAGCCCCAGTCCCCATTCACTTCCATAATATGGAACAGAGCGACCAAGTTAGAATGCAAAAATTCACTTACTATGTCCTCAAAAAGAAGAAGGTCAAACAGGTTTGGAACAACATTAAGGATTTCAGATTTTATCTTTTAGGTGAACTATTATTTTAATGTGGATAGCATAGCTCAGATCATTTGCTCTTGGGGGGAATTCAAAGAGAAATCTTCATTCTCTGCCTTTTGATGTCTTGGAAAATTCATTATTCAGTTTAAGGCAAGTATTAGGCTTTACATTTACAATATATATATATATATATATATATATATATATATATATATATAAAGAACCAGAGAGAATTTATACTGCTGAGGGTCACTTTACAGGACAGATGCCAATATGAATCTGCTCTGTCATTGTGTGGATGTGGCTTTCAATGGAGTTAGCACTGATTTATAACCCAGACAGACACCTGTCATTTTCCTGCCAGGTTTACTTGCATTCTGTATCCTTTTTCCACTGGACACCTAACTACTCATTCCAGCACTTTATTTTGCTTTTTGTTTTTGCATTTGTGGAACCGGCTTCACAAACGGTGCAAATTCAACTGACATGCATGTCAAATTAATGCAACATATGCTATCATTATCACTTTGTCATTCAAACTTCTGCACCTACTCATGTGGATAAAAAAGGAATCCACCTACAGACATACTATATCTAGTTCATGTGTTTTCCGTGATAATGCCTGTTTTAGATTTGTGTCCCGGTTAAAAGATGTTTACCTACCGGCGCAAGGTCAGTAACTTCTAAAATATGTCAGTTCCAGTGTACTGCCTTGGATACAGCTACTGAGATGTTGTTTCATGTTTATTTTAATAGTATATCGCTCCATGTGCCTGGAAACAACACAACAAGGGCACAAAGTACTACAGAGAGTCTGGAAATACAAAGCTATAGAGGGCAGACAGAATGACCTTGAGCTGTAACTCATAATTTACAGCACAGCCGGGCTTAATAGATTCCGACCTCAATGACAGAGCAGTTCAGGCAGACAATGTGTGTGTGTGTGTGTGTGTGCTCAATAGAGATGGAGGGAGAGAGAGAGGGAGACTCTTTTTTTAACATATTGACTAAATACACAAATTGTGCCTGCACATTTATTGGAAAACAATGGTCTTAAAATATGTATGAGTATTTTTCAACATTAAATGCGTCTATCACAAATCCCACCTTAACGTGCTTTTTAAACATATTGGTTAAAAAACTGAAAGCTGCGGTGTTTTCAAAAGATTGCTATCAACCAAGGGAGTCAGTTTGAGGCAGGACTATCTACTCAGCCTGTTCTCACGTAAATGCGTCTCTATAACACGCATCGTGTATTGTCGTGTAATTTATACGGGAAAATGAGTTTATACGTGCTTATGAGACAGTTTTTTTGCGTGCATTTGAAACGCAGTTCATTTGCATGTACTATGCACCCCACACCACTAATTCTACCCAAACGTATAATACACACGCACCCCACCCCTAAACCTACCCTAACCAACCAATGCGTATCATATGCACGTAAAAACTCACTTTAGCATATAAATTACACGACAATACACATGCGTGCTATGAAGACGCATTTAGTTTGATCGGGTTGATCTACTTAACCAAACAATAAAAGCTGTTTGGTAAAGCTGTTTGTTTTGCAGTTGTTCTTAATATATTTTATAATTCAACTTTCAGCAAAATCACACACACAAACACACACGCACACACACACACAGACACACTTAAAGGTAAAGATTGTTGTCGTGTTTCACCACGACAGTTTACAACCTTAACTAACCTTGCCTTGTCATAAAAACATCAAATTGTCAGATTAAAGCTGCAGTAGGGAGTTTTGAGAAAACGTTGACTTAGTCTGAAAATTTGAACAAGCCCAACTACAGGTCCCACCCCCTTGCTTTCTGCTCTGCTGCGCTACAGCCCTCCCTCCACAGCTCGTCCCTCACAGCAGAGCCGGTCGTGAACGCGCAGGCTAGTAAACAGGGCCACCGATGACGGCGGATAAACAGTTATGGCACATTCACTGATAGGGACTAAACGTCAACAATATGCTTTACATTGACTAAGGCCTGCCCATACTTTGACTACAAACTTGGTCCTCAAATCCTTATGTATTTTGCAAAACATGTAACTTTATGTTGCACTCATTCTATAAGTTATAAATAGCTAGTAAGATAACGTTAATATAACGGTAACTAACGTTACAGTATGTAAGTAATTATTCTAGCGATATATAATGCTAGATAAGGTGTGCAAGTATATTATTTCAGCAACATGACAAGCCAGTGAATTAGCAGGTTTCAATTGTTGCTTAGCAGAGTGTGTGACATTTTATCAACATGTTGTCATGCGGCTAGTTTTGACAATGGGCTGACAAATTAGACAAGATTGTTTATCGTCATCGGTCTTTTCCCCTTTACCTCTCTGTTTTATGAGCAGGTGTCCCTCGAGAATTGGCAGTTTAGGGTACTTCTCCGTCATAAACACAACTGCAGCTCGCCGGCAATCTTGAGTTTGAACGACGGTACGCGCTCGCGCTGTGCAAGAGAGGGGTGTGATCAGCGCGTACACGAACGTGATTGACACTGCTAAGACATTCCTCCTGGCTCTGATTGGTTGTTTTTTGTCGGGAGCGTTGTATTTCTGCAAATGCCAATAGGACCACTGGGAGGAGCCAGAGGAGCTTGAATTTTTCACAGATTATCTGTCTCATATTCTACTGTCAGGACATAATGACAGTTTTAACAAATATGTAAAAAATATTTTTTACAAAAGTTACCTACCCCAGCTTTAATATATATATATATATATATATATATATATATAAAGGCACAATATGTATTTTATCTGCTTTAAAAATAGCAAACATAACTGTATCCATGCTATATATTTCTATTAGATGTGGACTTACATTATCCCGACAGTTTCCATCAACTTTCAAATACAGAGAAATTTATAGTTTAATTCGAAGACACGGGATGTTTCTTTATTTCTGTTTCGTCACCCGTCTATGGTGTCATATAACCTTTGACTCCTCTATTTTCTCTAACTTCCTGTGGAACCTGGCAAAACCACCGAACACAAAGGGGAACACTGGACTACCGCCAAAAAAGCAAAGAAAACGACGAAGAAAAGAAAAGTAGTTTGTATTTTCCGCACTATAAGGCGCACTTAAAAGCCTTTAATTTTCTCAAAAAACGACAGTGCGCCTTAAAATCTGGAGCGCCTTATATATGGATCAATTAGTTAACAACGCTCCGTGCTATTAAATTCATCCGCGAACTCGCGCTCATGTCCATCTTATGCCCGCTTTGTCACATGGCCAGTTCAACCTCATATAAATCAGGTTATGTGTGTAAATCACCACTCACGAGCGCTCACTCTTAACAGACACAGGAACAGACACACTGTACCCGGCGCTGCTTGCGCATCACAGAATGTTCATAAAGCGCTCCCCGTTCATTCAAAACAGCCAGCTGTTGCTGTCAGCAAGCCGCACACACTGAATACTCATATGAGTCAGGCTGCGAATGTAAGTCCCAGCGCACTCATGCTTACTAAATAAATGTCGTACATCGGCGCCGCACATCATCTTTAGCACATCTAGTGAATGCATAACATAAACCTAGTCAAAGTTTGACTGCAGTATCTTATGCGCCTTATAATCCGGTGCGCCCTATACATTCATTGAAGGTGCGCCTTATAATCCGTTGCGTCTTATAGTGCGGAAAATAGGTAGTATCATTTTGCAACTGCACCAAACTTAACTGAGAATCTTATATGTAATATTTACAGTATTTTAGTCTATATTATATGTTATGGACCACGATTACGCTTTGCCCACACGTTCTACTGCTACAGCCAGCTCAGTAAAGCTCAAACGTGGACAGGAGAAAAAGCATGACACGGGTAAACATTGGGGTTGCATTTAAAAAATGGAGAAAGCTTTGTGACAAGCTAAATCTACAGAGAGATGCCGTATATTCGTATATTTTGTGAAACGATGATGTCATGTCATGAGCTGAGCTGGTTGTCATAGACAGTGACAACAACACCCGTGAGCCCACGCTCTTTCCCGACGTCATCAAAGTACGTCTTTTGTTATTATTTTAAATGAGTGACCCCTGGTGGCCAAAGATTACATACTGTATGTTTAATCAATTAATAAATCACACAATAAAAACAAAAACAAATCAAAGCTCATTTTAACTAAGACATTACAAACAAGCTCATTACAGAATGTATTTTTGAATACATTATTAGATGAAAAAAATATATATACAATTTCAAATTACTTTCAAAACACTCTGGGCCATAATTAAACAATTACAGAAATGCCCACTGCCATACCATGCGTTTGTCTAGCTAATATTCCATGTGCACAATTTAAGATGTCTTTTAATTTTTAGCTGAGACCTAATTAAACCAATCAGAACCAGTGGACAGCAGGCATTAGCTGATGCATTTTTTCCATGAAAGAAAGATAAAGCAAAATGGTCTGTGTGTGGGAGGATAAGGGGGTTTTTAATAATGTGACTGAAGCAGTATTGTAATGTGTCAAGGTCTTGACTAGAGCCTGTAATTATATGTCAATATTAGAGGGATTGTTTGGGAAGGCCTTAATTTGGCTAGTGGTGTGTCAGAACAGCCCGGTACATTTCCATTAACTTAGTTAGTTTATGTTTATGTGCTACGAACAAGGAATACATGTCTAAGTAAAATAATGCTTCGTTGTGATGGAATGGGGAGAAAATAATTGCTTCAGGTTACTAACCACCCACTCTCTCTCTCTCTCTCTCTCCCACCCTCCTCTTTTAGGATTCTCCCCCCCACGAGTGACAGCTTCCTACTGAAAAACTTGGTCTCTGGCTCAGACTACAACTTGTGCGTTCTATCCATTTTTGATGACACGGTCACTTCCATGGCCGCCACAAAGGTCCTTGGTTGCACACAGTTTAGCACCAAGGACAATTACCCAGACTGTCGTTCGCTTCAAGCCCACTTCCTTGGCGGGACTCTTACCATTCTAGTTGGTGGAGTTGTTGTGGTAACACTGTTGGTGTTTACCGTGGCACTGATGGTACGTCACCGTGTGTGCAGTAACCATGATATTCATCACGAAATAGGAGAAGAGGTGGGATGCTCAGGAACAGACTCCCCATCTCTTCCTGCTAAGGGAGCTGATGTCTTTTCTCAGAGTAATGGAAATGGGAATGTGATGATGGTGGTGTTGCCCAATGGGCTCGTTCAAAAACGAAAAGTTGCAGAGGGGGGGTTGGGGTCACAGCCCAAACCGACTTCCAAAGTAAAACCAAAAACCCTCCCAAAGCCCAAAGTGAATCTGGAGCAGTTTAGGGCAGGACTAGAAGTCGAAATGGGTTCCGTCACACCACTCCCACCGTACACAATGGAGAAACAGCAAATGTCTTTGTATTATACACCCAGCAATCATTCTGCCTCCACACTGCCGCGTCCGTCACGCCAATTAGGAGCGAAACCACTCAAATTTCGCCCTACCAACATGAACGCAAGTAAACGGGCCAGTTTAAGCTTGGCCCCGCCCAATAAGTACAGTTATGACAGGCGGTTCAGCACGGGAGGAGGCATCGTGGTCTGTCGGGGAGGTCCAGAGAGCCAATGGAATTCCTCACTGGCCTATCAGAGCCCTTCGTTGTCTCGTGAGAGGCCTCCTCATGGAGCCCTGCGCTACAAGAGAAGCTCTTCATTCGACATGGGTGAAATCGCCACGTCAGCCTGCTATAGTTACGCCAAGAGATTTAGTGTAATCTGGACCAAACGGAGCCAGTCGTTACATGGCATGCTTGTCCAGTGCACCTCAGCAACAAGCACCTCAACAACCAGCAGTGGCAGTGAAGATTTCCACGCACAGCACACACGCGGATACATCCGTGCCTACAGCGCCACCAATTCGAATTCCAACGCTCCGAAAGCAGAGCTTACAACAAATTCAAAGAACCAGCGGCTGAAGGATAAAGAAAAGGACAAAGAAAAGGGAGAAGAACTTGAGGAGAGTGTGGTGTAGGGAAAGAAGACAGATGAGACACACACGTAGATAAATGAAGACACAGGCTGCTAACACACACCTCAAGATGGATGTGAAAGTATTCAAAGAGCAAACCAGTCTGAAGGAGAGCTGAAAACGTGGTAAAGTTGTTGTATGAGAGGAGCCTAAGCTGGTTTGGTGGGGGAAAAAAAGACAAGGCAAAGTTTAGACTCTTAAAAATATAACACAACTACTTTGTCAGTGAATCTTGGAGAACCACAAACTATAATGCAAAAAGTCAATATGAACAAAACATATATGACTAAAGACAAGCAGGCCTCAAGAAGCGTTATCTACTAACTCACGTGGAGCTTTTCCTGCATGGTGGTTTGTTTTCCTGCATCCATGTGAATACAGAGAGAGGGCCAGCGAGCAGACGTGCCGACTCATGCCCAATCGATAGGAGGAGATCAATTGATAATGGCAACAATGGCATTACAGCAAATGTGGAATGTAGAGGATGCAAACTGCAAGGAAAGTGTACAAATGGAACAATGATGGCATGATTTGGAACACTTTTGGAAAATAAATGGAAATTGACTGACAATTGACATGTTGTGTGTGAGGCTGTATGTGTGTGTAAGTGTGTTAGTGAGTGAATGGATTAATGCACAAAAAAAGTAATCAAAAGTAATTTTATGACACCATTGGATCTACTGTACCATGTGATCAACATCATCCAGTACAAAAATGTGTTCTGTGAAGCCAAGAGACTATTGTGTTGCCGTAAGGACACTGGACTATTATAGAAGGAACAATTATTAAAAGAAATGTCATTCAAAGACTACAGAATCAATTAATAAATTCTGTTTTAAAATACATTTTAGTTGGAGAAATGGATAAAAGGACAATAATGAGAAATGTTTCTTTTTGTCTTTCATAAATGATAAAAACAAGGTTCAGTTTTTGTTGGAGTAAACTCAATGTCAATGTCATCAAGTGTTCTTTTTTTTCTTTTTACTAAGTACAGAACTGAACATTAAAATAAGGAAACCAGTGATATTAATTACCATCTTATTCAGCTAAAAACTTTATTTCTTTAGGAATATTCTGGGTGCGGTAAAACTTCAGCTCATTTGACCTGCATTCATGATATACAGTAATGTTGATTACCATACAAATTCATTTTGACTAATTTTCTAATATAAAAAAAGGAAAAATCTGAGGTTCTCATCATTGGAAGTGAATGGTGCCAATCCCAATGTTTTATTTTTTTGCAATAGCATAGCTACAGAATGTAAACAATATGTGTGTAACATTATCTCCGAGTGAGATAAAAAAAAACGCTCCTATTCAAAAGCTTGGCATCATTAAGATTTTTTTTTTTAAAGAAATTAATACTTTTATTCATTAAGGATGGATCAAACCGATCAAAAATGACAGTACAGACATTTATGTTAGAAATTGTATAGTCATAAATTATAATGTTAAGACAGTTTTCAAATTATTTATTTTCAAACAAATGCAGTCTTAGTTTGCAAAACAGATTTATTTCAAGGACATTACAAAATCCCGCAGACCCCAAACATTTGAACAGTAGTGTATATCCATGTTTGTCATTAAAGCTACACTGTGTAACTCTTTTTAGTTTATTCTTAGTGAAAAACACTTAGTTCTTTCAAAAATACATGTGCTCATTAACGTATATTTACTTCGTTCAAGTAAAAAAGTATTCTTGTGAGTGTATAATATGCCATTGAAAATACATACGGGTAAGGGTTTCTAATGTCGGTCGCCATGTTGCCCCTCCATCTTGAAAGTACATTAGCCAAAGAGGGACATACCCGTCAATACAAGCTTTGCCTTTCGCGTTTACGTTTGAGTTAACACTCATGGACGAGGTCGAACTGGAAGCCATGTTAATCTTGGTCTACACTGGCCACCGTAGGAGTTGAAACGAAATCGGAATTGAGAGGAACAGAAACTAATATTCACTGGATGGTCATATACCTTTTCACCGCTAGATGGGGGTAAAAATCACACAGTGTAGCTTTAAGACGCAACGCCATAAACCTCAAAATTATCTTTCGTGGTAATCATAATAACACCACAAATGCTGTCGAATAAGCTTACCTTGTATTGAACCCAGAATATTTATAAAAAAAAAAAATAGGGAAAAGAAACAATACAGAGCAGCACTGTTAAGCACTTTAAGTAAAGATAGGATAAAAAAGTTACTTTTTTAAGTTTTTTTTTTTTGCCACCTTTTGTTGCCTTAAAAAGAGGGCAGGAGACTTGATCGCTAAATTACTCTTCCTCTTTCCCATTGTCATGTCCTGTGTATCTGCAGTTTGAGATAGTTGCTGAGGAAGGGCAGTGTGTGAGGCTGAGATAAAGACAGGGAAAGAGACGGATTGAGGGAAATAGATAGGGCAGACAGCGCTGTCTGCAAGAGTGCTGATGCGGGACACCAAGAGAGGGAGAGCTAAAGTGAGCGAGCACAATGGATAGAGATGGGAAAAAAAGAGAGAGGGCATTGTGTCGGTAATGTGCGTTTTAGCTGTATTTTTGTCATGTAAGTACTTTGCCAGAATTTATCTCATTGCCAATAAAGCCTACTTAAGAATAGCTTAGGTGAAATGAGGGGGAGCAGATGAGTTGGCCTGTGTGTGTGTGTGTGTGCATTGATGGATGTATGATTGCACAGACACTGTGTCCATCTCTCCCTTCTGTATTTACCCACAGCAACAGACAGGCTTACATCAGGTTCTGGTAACACACACACAATAGGCCATTATATTTGGCCAAAACAACCCAGGACTTGTGAATAATGGAGAGGAATCAGCATCATTAATGTCTAATTCTGTCTTGTTAGAAAATGCTTAAACATGCAGACATTTATTTGTGCTGGTTTTAATGGTATAGTTCACCCAAAAATGAAATTATTAATGCCATCATTTACTCAACCTCATGTCGCTGTATGACTTTTTTATGAAAAAAAAAAAAAAAAGAAAAAAAAAAAGGAAAGAAACATTGTCCAAACAATACAATGTTTTTTTTGGACCCCACTGACTTTCAATAGACAAAGACAGTTGATAAATGTTTCAAACTATCAAAATGAACAGGTTTAGAGTAACACGAGGGTGAGTAAATTATGGCAGAATTTTCATTTCTGTGGAAACTATCCCTTTACATGCCCTTTCTTTCTAACATAATTTACATAGAAAAACAAAAACCGAGTTTTATAGAGTGAATGGCCGTAAACTTGGTGATCTTTGTTACATAATCAGATCCATGTGGTCTGTATCATTTGAGAAGATTAAATTTGGCTCAGTGCTTATTGTGACCATGACCGTGTGTGTGGTAGAGAAAAGATAAGATAATATGCTATTTCTCACCCAGTGTGTACACGTGTGAGAGATGTAGCCTAAAATAAAGGACATCCAGCTCTAATTTACATGCCTGCAGCAAATTTTGGCCCAATTTGACTAATTAAAATCAGTTTGATTGATGTATACACACACAGAGAGTTTATTCTTACAATGTTTCTGCACTCAGGCAAATCAAACACATAAACTGGTTCATCTCTAATAGGTTGGCCTACAGGATGTCCAAAAGGACTACCTTGTCATTGGGTAGTCTAATTAAGTGAAATGTCACTGTTGTGATTTTTATCCTTGCACCCCTGAAACGTCGCTCTGGTGACATTCTCACCTCATTTCAGATGATTCCTTCAGGCCTCTGAAAACTTATCAGGATATTATCAGGTGCATGAACAACGCAGGTAAAAAATATTACATGTTTGAGTGATGCAAAACACGAAAGCCACACCCCAACCTTATTTTTAAACCTAAACCTTAACAATCAGGGTATCAGCCTGTCAAGCAGGTATTTCAGATATTTTTTGGTACATTACTGTCTGAAATACATACCCAGGGAAGAAAATAGACAGATGTAGTTTAGTCAAGTAAGACACAAATAAGAATAAAGTACTATAAAAGCAGTTTATGTGACATGTGCCCTTTATTCCAAGTCATCTAAAGCAAAACGAACGTTTGGGAACACAACAAACTAATTTTATTTTGCACTTGTGAGGAAAAAAAGCAGCTATATTTCATTTGTGTTTTTTTCACATAACAGGTATGAAACATCATAAGGGTAAGTAAACTATTTAGAAATCTTAATTTTCGGTTGATAATAAAACGGGATAATTGAAAGAGTAACATACAGGGGGTATGGATTTATGTTGGTAGAAAAATGTGTGAGAGATATTTTTTCTTCAGTCTGAAGCGTTTCAAAGATTCCGTCAACCCACCAATTTCTTTCACTAGTATAATTCAAAATTTTCATGGGATGAAACGCTGCGAGATAAGTGGATGACCACTCATTCGAACAGTATTTAGAAATTGATCTAATGTGAAAGTCTCTTAATCTTAATAAATAAATAAATAAATAAAATAAAAATACAAAATACACAATTGAATTTGGCCATTCATGATATTACTAAATGGATTTCAAGTCTAATGAAACCCTCGGTTCTTCAAGGCTAAATGCACTTATCTTTGATTACCTAAAGTGTATCTTCTAATAATAATTCTACAATACTTGCTAATATCATATCAGTTGTATGTGTTCTTTTTCACCTCACAGTTAGCAGATTTATTCTGTCGGTCTGCCAGCCACACCAGCCAATGATTTAGTCCGGAACAACTTGTTGGCATGGTAACAAGTAACGCCACCTGGCTTTGGGAGCCAATAAGAGCTGTTCACGGCCAGAATGACAAAGAGATTTATTTGCAGTGATTTATAAGGACATGCCACCACTTGAAATGAAAACAAATCTGTAGATCATTCTGATGGCAACATTAAAAGGTAGAACATGAATTTGTACATGGGAAAGATTCACCCCATCAAACGCCCAGATAAGCTCAGAAGAGTGAGTGAGAGAAGGGATTGGTTTCTATTCCTCTAGAACATTTGCTTTGCTGTGCTCAACAAAAAGGATTCAGTTTTTGATGGCTCATTAAAAGGGATAGTTCACTACCAAAATGAATATCCTGTCATCTATTTAGTCACCCTCATGTCGTTCCAAACGACTTTCTTTCTTACATGCAACATAAAATACCATATTTTGAAGAATGTCTGAACTGCATTGGACCACACTGCCCTGACTTTCTTTGTATAAACACATTTTCCAAAATATCATCTTTTGTTTCCCACAGAAGAAAGTCATATAGTATGAAATACATTTTCTTATTTATACTTTAATTCACATAGTAAACAAATTAATACATCGTGTAGTGCTGTGTATGTGTGTGTATGCACACACTTTTAAGTTCGACGAGTTTAAGTGCGATTAATTGATTTGACAGCAGTAAAATTAAGATATAAAATGTAAAATGAAGCAAATTTTCAGTCTGAATGATTATGGCAGCTATAATCATCAAATACAAAAGTATCAATAAAAACACAAGGTACAGCTGTATTCTTTGATGATTATGAAGTACTCACTATTGCTGGGAATGTATCTTCATGGTCACTGTTTCACAGATCAAAAGCATGTAATATTAGCCACACATTTGATACCCTCTATGATGGTGAATACAGATGTCTGACAGCAACACGCCACTACTAAACCCATAATAGACAAAACTAAAATAGAATAATTTGAACAATATCAAATGTTGTTTAACTAAATAGAAGAATTCACTGGAGCCTTTTAGTCTCCAGATCTTTAAATGTCTATTCCTGTGTGATTATCTCTCCTAATCCTGGTTATTTTCCAACACAGAGTCATTTGGAATGATGAGCCTCTATCTACATTTGTAAAATTTTTGCAAAACTCAAAACTCAAAAAAAAAAAACAAAAACAAAAAAAAAAAACTTATACTAGCAAAAAAGTTCCCAGCTGAAATGACCAATAGTTGCAGTGAGTAAAACACCAACCTTTATTCCTTTTCACAAAAATTATGATTAAAGGGGGGGGTTGACTTTTTTTCTTTGCATGATTGTGTTTATGGGGTGCAATATAACATGTATTCGTGGTTTTTCGTTTTTAAAAAGTCTTATTTTTCATAAACTTCACCTTTATTGTAAGCCGCACTCTGCTCTGTCCCCTGAACGAGTCTATGAAAACACTCCCTCAGAAACACATAGTGGACTCAGATTGGTTTGTTTGGGCGGGTGTGTTGTGATTGGCTAAACTGTCGCTCAGTTGTCCGGAAGGTTAACGCCCATTACCTTAACCGGCGAAACGGGCATGCCAAAGGTGGATACCATAGACAAAGATAGACGGTGGATACACGTAAATAATGATGTCGAGACTGCAGTATCAGTGAGGCAGAATCAGACCGAGAAAGCCGCGATGAAGAGAGTCAAGCAGAACCTCACCACACATGGTTCTTAAACGTTTCTGAATGATAATTTGCCACATTTTTTAACCATATACACGTTTGTTTTACACAATAGCATCTGACTGGCAACGATAGCAACTGACTGGCTACTAATGTTAAGCACAAACAGCGTTGGCAAGTTTACGTTCTTGATCAAATCGAAAATAACGTCGTAAAGCATATACACATGAAAAATACATTTACAACATTAGTACTTATACAAAATTCAGGTCCATAATGTTTGTACGCATTTGTCGTAGACACAAAATACTAGCATAACTAGTGGCTATAAAGCCAGCACTGGCATTTGAAAAAAAAATAAATAAATAAATAAAACACAGGCTGACGTTACGTCTGGAATTATACATGCAAATACATTTAAAACGATTAAGTCTTAGCCTACTTACAGGTTGTGGCCCAACAACTGCTGCCTCTGCTTTTAAAGTTGGATCTGCTTCATGGTTTATTAACAGTTTCTTGCTGCATTGAACTCGTGGAGATTCTGGAAGCTGTCTTCCGTAAAATGCGCAGCACAGAGAGCTAGATTACAATCGTCACTTTCAAGAATATAATCAAACATAAATTGTATCCATTGTTGACGAAGTGGGAAGCTCGAACACAGTAGACCTGTCAGCTGCGTGAACACAACTCACTTAACGTGCTGCGGAAATATACGCATGCCCTTTCCTGCATATTCCAAAGGGAGTGGTTGATGCAAATGTATTTTTTATTAATAAAAAATAAAAATGTAGTGACGTACCATAACCCAGCTGTAGTCCCAATTGAGTCGTTTTTGTAGGCGTTTACACTTCCTGATTTTTAAAAGACGATATCTCTGCTTACACTGAACTTTCAGCGCTGCAACTTTGCAGATACTGTTAATGCACCACCAGCAACATTACCCACTATTTAAAATGAAAAAAGTGAAATCGCAGTCAACCCCCCCTTTAAAGGGAAGATTATTGATTAATAAAGACTTATATTACACAGTTTCTTGCACATATTTGAAAAAAAAAAAAAAAAAACAAAACTGGAAAAAAAAAAAGATAAAGATTACAGTTTAGTGTGGATGGGTTGAGATTGGGTTATTTTCTGACCCCACTTGACACATGCATAGAAATTAATCATCATGTTTTTTCTCAGTTCCTGCGTTTGTTTCCCTCACATTTCATCAGCAAAAGAACAGAGAACGTTCACTCTTGTACCACTTTATTGTTCTAGTTTCTTGAACCACTGACCACCCCCTGAAGAGAGCTTCTGCTACCTACTTTCTATGCTCTACACTCACACCCAGCTTCTCTCTTTGTCTTGATCTCTTTCAGCAGTGCATGTCCTGCACTTGTCATCTCCCCTGCAGTGTAAAGCCCACACTGGAGATAACAGCTAGTGCTAACACAAGAATGTTCACACTGCGAATGCCAAGTGCTAACTGGAGATAAAGATGTTAGCATTTCATGTACGTGTATATGTAATGTTCTCTTTAGGTTCTCTTGAGCTTTGCAAAATGTCTTACAGCTGTATGATGTAAATAAATAAATAAATAAAAATAATAATGTAAAAGGCTCAGAGGTGTAGTTCTCCAATTCCCTCTCAAACATGAGAATGAGAATTTGAGAATTTGAGAATTTGTCAGAATCTGAGAATTTGTCAGCAATGTGCTAAACCTTAACACCAGCAAACTTTATTTATTTATGCCCAGATTAAGAGCTTTTTATGCACTTTGGAAGGAAATATCCTCCCTCGTTTATACTGGTTTCTCTTCGTTACTAGCTGAAGAGAAATCCAAGCGGCCCTTATGCCTTAAGCTTTGGCTATAATAGTGAGTGTGTGTGTGTGTGTGTGTGTGTGTGTGTGTGTGTGTGTGTGTGTGTGTGTGTGGGGGGTGGGGGGACCTTAGACAGGTTGCTTTAATCAAAACCCTCTGCTTAACTACAAGTCCACACATTGTGCATATTGTCAGCTAATGGTTTGTTTATGCTGGCTTTCAGCATTCTGTGTGGCCTAGCGTAATTTGTTAACAGCAAATAACATAGGGTTTGACAGAGAGGCACTTAGCAGCCACATCAAACTAAATAAATAAATAAATGCAAATGAATAAAACAAGGACATGCGTCCAGCGAAAATACATCATTTAGAGGCGACAGCTGTGACTGGATACAAATAAGGCTAAATCGCAAAGACTCGGGAAAGAAGAGAAAGCAGTTAAGAGAATGAGTAGAAGGACAAATAATTCAGAATAAATGTAACAATGTAATTTCTAGGATAAATATGATAAAGAAGAACGTTAGAAAAAACACAAAGGAAGAAATGGAGGAAAGAGAGTCCCATTCACACTCCAATCAAGAACTATTGCCTTGACAATTAACAAGTGTGAGATCAAACACAATCAATTTAATTAGCCATTGAAAAAACAGACGCACCAACAATTATTGGAGAGAGAAATTCATAATTTGTATTTCTCCTTTAGCATTTTTAATTTTCAAAGGCATCATAATGGCACCAAATTAATTAGTTATACATCACAGATGTTGTGCTAGAATGGCGTTGCTATTTTATATCATATTTCACTGGCTCGAATATGTACACAACAATAAATAATTTATAGTAGAGCAAATAATAAAGCAATAATTTGAAATAATTTGACTCTTTATTTTGAGTTTTTATGTAATTTTGCAATACAACCCGCATATTAAAAGTCTATAAAGGAAATGGAGAGGTCATGGGAATGACCTTTCTGACTTCATGGCATTTTGACATGTTGAAAAAGAAGTTTAAGCAGCTAAGATCTAGATTTGATCTACTACACTACCATTTAAAAGTTTAGGGTCTAAACTTTTAACACGATTCTTAAAATAATTTTAATACATAACAGCAAGGATGGATAAAATTAAACAATACTTTCAGTTAATATATAATTTCACAATATTACTGAGCATGAGAGAACATTTCTAAATCTTAACAGCCCTAGAGGTTTGATAGCAAGTCTATGTATAAAATAAATTGTGGAGTGTGGCATAACTGGGTGGACGTAACACCAATGTTTCTTAAAAATAATAAAAAAAAAAAAATAAGTAAATATCCTATATATATACATAGGATATTTAAAATACAATTGCTCTCAAGTAGATTATGCAGCAAGTTCAGTTTCTATCCAGTTTCTACACACACACACAACTAAAGTTATACAGAACTATACATACACAGTGTTCTGTATAAATAGAAACTGAAATTGTTGCATAATCTACTTGAGAGCAATTCTATTTTAAATGTCCAATAAATGAAAAGGCACTGCATTTATGAATATTCACTCTATATGTTTCGTCTGTGCCTGCAGCGCAGTAGGAAACATGCTTGGTTCGTCCTTCACATCTATAGACGTGTGGCTTCATTCACCATATCTCTCTTTTATGAAGTGATGCTTGGGGTGCTGAATATGAAATGACCAATTATGCTCCATTTCTACAGAAGAGTGTTGCTACGCCTGTGCACACAGTCCAGGGAGTTCTGCCACTCTCAGATGTGAGTTTCACAGGAAGTCTTGTTCTGGGGTTTAGATGGTTTATACTGAAGTGCCTCTCCATCCTGGCTGTAATGCAACTGATGAGTTTTTATCAGTTCAAGCATTTAGTCTTTATTTTCTATAATTACTTTGGGGTAATGCATGTGTCCACAGTTGATCTGGCCTCGTGATCACCTTTTTTTTTAAAACCAGAGAAAGCAGAAGCCTTGGAGAATGAGAGGAGATTACAAGGGGTTTGTGTGTGTGTGTGTGTTTTGTGGGAGCTCAACCTGAAAGGCTGAGCAGTGTAATGATCTCCTACACCTTGTCTGTGTCTGCAGTTGCAGTAGAGAGTATAATTGAACTGTAGATATAAAAGGAAGATAATTAAAACTGCTATCTATCTTTCTCAACCTCACCTTTGGTTCCATATGCATTGTTTTGTTTTCTGCCCACTATGTTCCTACTGTACCGAGACCTTTGGCTGAAAACAGCTATTTCTTTTGGCTGTGCAACAAAGCCAAAATTATTTTTATTTTCAGGACTTCCCAACCAGTCATAAAGTATTAAGCTTAAGCAAAAATTAAAACACCGCAACCAATAAAACATTAAATGGTTAGTTCACCCAAAAATGAAAACTCTTTCTGTATTTACTCACCCTCATGTTGTTCCGTAAGAGCTTCGTTCATCTTCGGAACACAAATTAAGATATTTTTGATAAAATCAGAGCTGGATCACTCCTCCATACTAGTACATAGGTTCCTTAAGGAATTGAAACTTGCTGGCCTCGAAAAGTTATTAAAGACATCGTTAAAATATTCCAAGTAACTACAGTGGCTCAATCTTAACTTTATCAAGAATACTTTTTGGGGGCAAAAACAAACAAAAATAATGCCTATATTTCAACTATTCACTTTCTTCTCTATGGGCCTCTAGTCAGTTAACGTAGTGTGTAGGCTCACTATTGGCCGACGCTGGTCTTGTGTGTGATGCATGTGACGTACAATAACAGAAGCTTACGCTATTAAACTAGTAACCTAACTCGAGGCAGAGAGAGAATGACATGAATAGTTGAAATAGAGTTGTTATTTTTGTTGTTTTTCGCGCACAAAAAGTGTTCTTGTCGTTTTGATAAACTTAAGATTGAGCCACTGTAGTCACTTGGACTATTTTAACGAAGTCTTTAATAGCTTTTCGAGGCCAGCAAGTTTCAATTCCTCAAGAAGCCTATGGACTAGTACTGTATGCAGGAGTGATCCAGCTCTCAGATTTCATCAAAAATATCTTAATTTGTGTTCCGAAGATGAACGAAGGTCTTGGGGTTGGAACAACATGAGGGTGAGTAAATACTGACAGAATTTTCATTTTTGGGTGAACTAACCCTTTAACACTTCATTGTTTTCTTTCGTGGTACCTCATCACATATGATGAAAGGTAATGAAAAAACAAACCTGCTTTTGGTTCAGGTTATAGGCCAGTTGTAAAAAGGAGATTCTGGCACCTGCATGTTTTTGGTGGTGCTACAATATGGGTCTTAAGCACATTTCGGCATTTAGATGGAAAATTTTGTAAGATAAAGATCAAATAAGACATCACACTGAGTTTAAACATTTGAGCCTTTGGGTTTGACAACTGCACATGAAAGTGTTTAGGGAACACATTAAAATCTCAGAATTAGTCCATGAGCCAGGGGGGTTGATCGGTATCATCGAGGGGACAAATGCTATCAATGTTTTTGGCAAGGTATACACTAAAAATCATGATAGCAGTGCATGGGTGAGAGTGAAATCACTTTTTCCAGCTCATGAAGTTTCTAACTCCCTAAAAAAAAATAAATAAATAAATAAATAAATAAATCTGGTGTATATCTGGTTTAAGCTCATGCTAGGGATATTTGTCAATATTCTATACTATGGTGCTTGGTATCGTTGGAAAGGGGACCTTTTAGGCTTTCATTTAAAGCTGCCGTCGGTAACTCTGGCTGATTGAGTGGATTTGGCAACATTTTTAATGTTTACAACTCATATGGCCCTCCCCCACTATCAACGAATACCCTCCCACAGAGTTCGTGCGCAAGTGCGTGCACACCAGGTTTTCTGTGAACGCGACCGTCTCATCAGCATTCACCAACACCATGGATTATTTGGAGGTATGCTGCCCTGGCTAATATACCAATATATTGCAATTGCTAACGTCATTTATACTCTAAATGAGCTTACTTGGTTTGTTAGTGTTCCGCCATCACTCTTCCTTACTGCGCGAACTTCAGGCGTGTGCATGTGATTGTAACGTGCGCGAGGGGTGGCGTGTGCCCGATCTGTGACTGACAGTCAGATCTCACACCCCCCTGCGCTGATTTGACACAGTGAGCAGGGAGCGCAGGATTTTTGCAAAACAAACACGCTCCAGATGGAGTTAGAAGCTCGGTTTTTTTTTAAAAAAACCACTTTATTTATGTTGTTCTGTCGGATTATAGTGTCGATTTCACTGAATATGATCAAAAAAATGTTGCCGACGGCAGCTTTAAAGCCAGCACTGAATCGTCTGACAAACACAGATGTCACATGACTTCTTTAAACCAGAAATAAAACATTTTTCACAATTTCCGCCTAAACTGTATGCTTTATTTTATCACCTGTTAAATCACAGCTCAGAAGGGAAGCTCAAATTCTCAAGCAGATTGTGTCACAGATCAGGTCCGAGGACTGGTTTGTCACGCTAGATCTAAAGGACGCATACTTCCATATTTCCATCCTTCCACAACACAGGAAGTTCCTAAGGTTCGCTTTCAGGGGCGAAGCGTACCAATATAGGGTTCTTAGGTTGGGCCTAGCACTGTCTCCCCGAACTTTCACTAAAAGTATGGATGCAGCTCTGGCTCTGCTGCAACTCCAGGGCATCCGCATTTTAAATTATATGGACGATTGGTTGATTCTGGCTCAATCGGAGCATCAGGCAATTCGGCATCGAGATGGCGTGCTCGCCCATATCAAAATGTTGGGGTTGAGGTGTGCTTTCTCCACTACAGAGGACCACTTTTCTGGGTGTGGTTTGGGATTCAATGACAATGCAGGCACGTCTGTCTCCTGCTCGTATAGCTTCGAAATCTTGTAGCCATCAAACAGACAAAGCTAGGCCAGTCACTCACTGTAAAATAATATCGGAGAATTCTGGGTCTGATGGCAGCAGCGTCCAACTTTATACCTTGCGGCCTGCTGTACATGAGACCACTGCAGTGGTGCCTCATGGCCAAGGGGTTCTCCCCGAGGAAAACCCGTTCCGCAAGATCAGGGTCACGTGGTGTTTTCGCGCCCTGGCTATATGGAAAGAACCTTGGTTCCTGTCCTTAGGACCTGTGCTGGGGGCTCCGTGTCGTCGTATAGCACTAACAACGGACACCACTCTCATAGGCTGGAGGACGATCATGAGTGGTTGCTCGGCTCAGGATCTATGGCAGGACCATCATTTTCAATGGCTCATAAATTGTCTAGAAATGATGGCAGTGTTTCAGGCTCTGAAACACTTCCTCCCAGACCTGAGAGGTCACCAGGTTCTTGTCCGGTCAGAGAACACATCGGTGGTCTTTTACATAAACCATCAGATGGGTCTGCGTTCGCGCCCGTTATACAAGTTGGCACGCCAGATCCTTCTATGGTCCCAGGGGAAGCTTCTTTAATTAAGGGCGATTTATATCCTGGGGTATTTAAATCAAGGGGCAGACCTCCTGTCGAGGCAGGGGCCGAGGCCCGGGGAGTGGAGGCCCGAGGTGGTGGAGCTCTGGTGGAAACATTTCAGTCGTGCCGAAGTAGACCTATTTGCATCCAGGGGAACATCACACTGCCCACTGTGGTTTTCCCTAAGTCATCCAGCCCCTCTTGAGTTGGATGCGATGGTACACGAGTGGCCAAGGTCACGCCTGTATGCATTTCCCCTGATTGCTCTGCTCCCAGGAGTTCCGGAGAGGGTTCCGGAGAGGGTTCGCTGGGAAGGGGTCAGTCTATTAATGGTAGCCCCGTTGATGGCTGGCCCAAGTTTGGTTTGTGGACCTAATTTCTATCCTCGTCGGCTCTCCTCTGGAGATTTCGATCAGGAGGAACCTTCTCTCTCAGGCGAGTGGGTCGATCCTTCACCCCCGCCCAGATCTATGGAGGTTGTGGGCTTGGCCTCTGAGGGGGCCCAGCTCATAGAATCCAGTCTCTCAACTCCATAGCTCCGGGCACAAATGAAATTTATATGCCTTGAAGTGGAAGATTTTCACCTCTTGGTGTGGGGAATATCAGTTGGAGCCAGTTAACTGCCTGAAGGGTGCAGTGCTGGAATTCCTTCAGGAGCGTTTCTCCACAGGGTTATCCCACACCACACTGAAGGTGTACTTGGCAGCCTTATCTGCTTACCACATCCCTTTGAGTGGAGCCTCTCTCGGGAGACACCCACTTGTTACTCGTTTCCTTCGTGGCACTCTGAGGCTGAGGCCAGCAGTTCGCACAAGGGTGCCGACCTGGCACCTGGCGGTTGTTCTAGAAGGTCTCTCTCTAGCACCGTTCGAGTCCATTGAAGAAATTTCTGAGGAATTCCTCAATCTAAAGACTATCTTTCTTCTTGCTATATCTTCACTAAAAAGAATAGGAGATATTCAAGCTGATTCAAGCTATTCAAGTCTCTCCCTTGTGCTTGGAATTTTCACCTGGCTTGGTTAAGGCTTTCCTCCTCCCTAGACCGGGGTATGTTCCCAAGGTCCCAACCAATGTGGTCAGGCCAATTGTACTGCAGGCTTTCTGTCCTCTTCCCTTTCTGACATCAGACCAAGAGAAACTAAATCTGCTCTGCCCTGTTAGGGTCCTAGATGCTTACGTCCACAGAGCTGCCCTGTGGAGAAAAAGTGAATAACTATTCGTTTGATTTGGACCCCCTAAGAAGGGCTGTCCTGCATCTAAGGAGAGGTTGAGCAAGTGGGTGGTTGAGGCCATCTCACTTGCCTATGAGTCTGCCGGTCAGCCTTCTCCTTTGGCTGTCTGGGCTCATTCAACCAGGAGTATGGCTGCCTCTAAGGCTATCTTGTCAGGAGTATTTATGCAGGACGTTTATGATGCGACAGGTTGGTCCTCAGCGCACATACTCGTAAAGCTTTATCATCTTGACTTCAGCTCCACTACAGGGGCGCAGGTGCTTTCGTCCGAATGTGTGCTCTGACTTCACACAACGGACACTTGCTCATATGGCGACGTTGGTATTTGCGTTCCCACAGCGTTTTCACGCAGCTCGAAGTTCTCTGATAGGGAACGTCTCTGGTTATGTATGTAACCCTAGTTCCCTGAGGGAACGAGGCGCTGCGTGTCTATGCCATACTCCCAGCATGCCCGTGAGCACTTGCTTTAGTCTTATCAGAAGCTGATACGCTTGTGTTTTTGGGGTGCTTTATAGTTTCCTGGTCAATGATGTCACCCGCCTATAACTCACTGGACTGATTTCATACCCTTCATGACGCACTCACGCAGGGGCTTTCCCACAGCGTTTTCATGCAGCGTATCATTCCCTTCAGGGAACTAGGGTTATATACATAACCAGAAACGTTTTTTTATACAAAATTATAAAAAAATACAATATTTTTTCATCACTATCAGTGCTTCAGTGCACTCTTTAAATATTTGATATTTATTTAAACATTTTATGTAATAAACGTGATAACGTGCAGTGGGCCGATGATTCAAGACCCTATTCATATACTTAGGACTTTGGCTTTAAAATGAGTTTGTGTCAAGTATCGCAGGAATAGATGCTCTTTGATGTTGAATGCTCGAAACACTGTCCAGATCCCTCCTGATACACTCATCCAGCCCGGTACTGTGAAAACCCTCAGATCACAGCATAAAAGCTCAAACCTACAAAAAAACAACATTTTGTATCTCTCCTTTTGGATTTCCACTCATCCTTATCCATCTACCCACTCAGTCCTCTCTCTCAATCTTGACTTTTTGTTGCAGCTTTTCAAAGGCGGTCACAGCAATTCTCAAGCGCAAAATTCCCATTAAGCTTCAAAGCTCCGTTTACTCCTCCCTCTTCAACATGAGCATATATGCATGCATATGTGTGATAGAGCGCTTAACTGGAAGGTTTTCAGCTCATAATGCCACTAGGTAAACACACAATCACTTAAGAAGCGGATGTTAACTTTTGCTATCTCGTAATTACTGATTAATGGGTCAATTAAAAATTGAATTTGAACTTGAGGCTCTTTCATGATAAGTTTGTCTTAAAGGGTTTGTTCACAGAAAAAAGAACAATCGTGCTGTTCCAAACCTCTTCCATGGAACATCAAAAAATATATTTTGCAAAAAAATGATTTTGCACTTACAAAGGAATGTTTGTTTACCGAGATTCTTAAAAATATGAGTGTTAGTGTTTAAAAGATCATTTTTGGGATGAAATATCCCTTTGAGGTGGATGTGTGTGTGTAATTTCTTCACAACTGCTGCCACCAAACAAGCAACAATAACGAAAGGTTTACCCAATACACAATTGGTTGAGCAAATGTTTGACAGAGTTGCAGAGTTATACACCTTTCCCCCTTGAGAGTAATCAGTAAATGGCCAACTTACGCTTGTTTCTGCATATTAAGCTGGGATAGAATGAAATGACACACTTCAGCTCTAAATCTAATCCATGTGAGCGTGAAGTATGTGTGAGATTCAGATCCTGTATACTTCTTTCTAATGTGGTTCTTTAGGAAACAGCTGTTCTGAGTGCGAAACCATAACTCACACTCACAATGTTACTATATCCACTCAAAAACGAATTTCTCCCTATCTATTCCTCTCTAAAGGCTTTTTTTCATTTTACCGTGTCTGTTCCCCCTGTTTCACCATCTCTTAATTTTTATCTTCCTCACACTTTTCTCCCTCCTCTCATTGATATGAATGATACATGTATTCCTTAATGATCTTTCTGTCTGATCTTTCTGCAAAGAATGTGCAACAATTCTCATTAATGATTAATCTCAAAATATTCTACACACATAAAAAGCAGTACTCAAACCCCACACAAACAATTGTACATGCACCAACTTTACCAAAAAGCCAATTAAATGAACTCAGCACATAAGCCAATTAAACGCATGGAACATCAGCTAAAGATCAAGTAAAATCCTACAAAGACTGATGAAAATGAAGATGAGAGGCAGAAACGGATTTCCAAGGAATGGTTGTTTCATTTAACACTAACTAACAGATAATATGTTTCTCACCATTTACCAGTAATTGTTGACAAACAACTAAGCATGTTAGTGAATCTGTGAATTAATGGAGACACTTTATTAAAAAGAACCAACCAAAAGCCTTAATTCATCATTAAAGGTTATTCATCTAATTTTCCAAAACAATGGACTTAAAGCTGAAAAAAAAAATGTATCATCATTTTTTGACTTTCTACTTTCATGGATGTTTTAATTGAATGGAAATTCTTTAGACATGTTGTGACCCAAGAAATATTCCACACAGCATATTTGAATGTACGATAACAAGATTTGAGAGCATCTGAAGCCTTGGAACACAAGACAAAGACAACTATTATCGTACATTAAGACATTTTTAAATACAATAAACTTATTTATCAATAAAACAGCTTTGAAAATAAAAAGCTACAGTGCATCATATTTCTCACTGAGATGGTATAATATAAAGATCATTCAAATAACTGTAATCTTACCTCGCTACTTGATTTTACCTAGAATTTTAGATCTAACTACATGCACATAAAATAATTATTTTACCCTTCCAGTTAAATTTTGTGCTGCAAACATCATTGACAGCTTTGAGTTGTCAATATTGGCAACCCAGCAAGCAATAGCCATTATTTCACTGTCTAGGTTAACTATAGACCCGATATAGTCCGGCTATGAGTAACTCGCCAAAATAAGCTTGAATGTGGTTACATGTCGTTTTTGCCAAAATAACTTACTATCATGTACTTCCATCATGTAAGTATGGTATAAGGTTATTGCAATGGGTTTGCGGCTGTCTTTTTCGACCACACACCCAAGGAAACAATCGAGTTCTGGTCAGGGGAGAACATAAAGACGTGAGGTAAGGTAAACCGGTGTTGAGTCAAACTCAGCTGATCACATTTCCGGAGTCTCGCCGCTTTGCACGAGGGGTATGTATTGGCGTTTTCCATGCTTGGTCGTTGTTGTCTGCTTATTGTAGCCCCTGCGTGCGGCTGGCATTTGCTGCACCCATTTATGATTGATTGCCATTCGTTGCCGTGGTGTTATCTGCATTGGAGAATTGCAGGCTATTTGTACTATGGTGCCTCTCTGCCCTCTGCATGTGATCCATAAAGGTTTGGCTGCTGGATGGATGTCGTGGTCCGCATTAGTCCACATTAGTTATGTAGGAAGTTTATTGTACATCACATGAACAATGAAGCATTAGTTTTACTCCAGAAAATCACTATATGAACTGAATAAACACAGTATAAGAAGTGCGCATTAAAGTCTTATCCATAAAATCACTCTCTCTCCCTTTCATTATAATCAAAATTCACAGCGAAGTACACAAAACACTTGTTACAACTAACACTAAACAAATATATACACACATTTTCAGTGGTTGCTTAATAAACTGGTAAACTTTATATCTGTAAAATGACTCAATGAGCAATCATAAAGTGCAAGCTCTCAGTTTCATTTCTGCCGTTATCAGTAAAGTTAGGCCTGTAAGTTAGGCCTAGAGGAGTTGTGTACACATATTTCCAACACACATTTATGTTCAAACGCGATGTAAAAGTGAATTTTGCATAATTTTGCCTTTAACTACATTTGTGTTTTTGGTGGTTAAACCACTGTCTGAGCATGCCATTTCTGTTGCTTTTGGTTTTGCATGGCTTATAGCATGGTCTGCTACAGCATGGCTTGCAGCTCCATTACTGATATTCTGCTTTAATTCTGTATCGCTTTAATTTGTTTTATCTCAGGCTTTCTTGTATTTACTCTCTTTGTGTTGCATTCTATAACTGTTGAATTTCATAACTTGTGTTGCATTTAATATTTTTTGTTGAATTTATTAGTTTTGTTTTGTTTTGCCTTCATTTGTTTTGCATTTGTTAGTTTTGTTCAGCATTTAACAGTTTTACTTTGCTTTGCATTAAAAAAATCTGTCTAGCATTCCTGACCTTGTTTTGTTGGGACAAGTCTTGTTGTTACCTATGTTTTTGGTTTTGTTGCAGTAGAAATAAAAAGTGTTTCTGTTTTTGTATTGGTTTGTTTATTTAGTTTTATGTTGAATGTTGTATCTCCCTAAATTTGTTTTTTATCCTTCCTTTTGTTGGAGCAGGGGGCCTGGAGAAGGCAGGCTGGCTGTTTCTGTGTGGCAATAGCTCTCTTCTCACCAAAGTGGTGTGTATTTGCAGTGAATTTATTTGGTCACGTTTGGGTATCTATTATTACCGGCATCAAGCCTGCCTGCCTCCTTATTGGTAAGCCCTAGTCTCAGCCTCAGATGTCACGCCCACGGAACGTTGGCTAAACGTCTGATGCATATCGTCGCTGCCCGATGAAAACCACGTATGTCCAAAACGGTTACTTTTCAGGAAGTGAAAAAAAACATGTTATTTCAAAAACAGCTGAACGCAGCTTTGTCATGCTTGGCACAACATCTTTAAATGTAACCATATTCTTGCCAGTGTCATAATATAATCCATATTTGACCTAAAATCGAGTTTAAATGGACATACGTGCATATTGTATAGTAACGGTGGTTGATACGCGTTCTTCCGATCATTAATTAGAATGACCAAATCACGTTTCATATTGACAGATGAATAGGCTACGCTTAGTTTATTAAATGTCTCTTGCAAACTATGAAGAGACAATGAATCATACACTGACATGGCGATGCTAGACTGATACTTTATTTACACAATCTTACCGTAATTTTGTCGGATATGAACAGCATTTTATTACAGATATGAGCTGAATTTTATCATCAGCTAATTTCAAAATCAAAGACATACATCAATAAGAGCTCGGCAACAGCCTGCCCTGGTAAGATCACTTCGTTTCTTTACTTGAAGATGATTGTGTGTGTGTGATTATTGTGTGATTGTGAAGATGATTGCGTGTGTGACTTACTTTCAGTTTCGCTCAGCTGCTCATCTGCGGTGATGCGTGTCGCAGTAGCGCCGTCATATCTGACTATAACGTGTCATATAGCCTATATAACACGCTCTCACTCGTTTATTTTTTTTTTAGCATTTTTGGGAAAAGTAAAATATAGGCCTACATATGTGGTTTCAACAACCAGATTGCGTTTACTAGTAAAGATCCGAACACAATGCGAGCCAGACTACCTCCAGATGGTCAGGCAGATCCGATCACAATTCGATCATAACGTATTTAGCCTATACCTTGCATTAACATGCCTATTTTATTATCCGGATAACTTATCTGGATACAGATCGCATTTTAATACCAGGTGTAGGGGTCTCAGAGACGAGACCGGCGAGAAACTTCACGAGACCGGCGAGATGCCCCCACAGAGCGGGGAGATACCATACTGCCTATGGGAGATACGCTGCGTGATGGACAGCTTTGACAGCAAATGGAAATACGTGGAAATCAGATTACATGATTTCACAACTTTTCATTGGTCATTTAGATAATGTGAAGCATGCTGTATACGGAAATGAACCTGGACATTCTATCCGTCAAAGAATCTCAAAATCGCCAAAAATGGACATACGCGGTTTTCTTCGGACAGCGACGATATGGTACACTTAACTGGAAACACTTCAGAAATGTCAAAGTCGTCATCTGATTGGTTGAATTTTATTGGATTTCCGGGGGGCGTGAGTGTCGCGTTCATTTTTGGTCCACCGGGAAACAAAGCGCAGACGTGTTATTGCCAAGAAAAACTGTTGTGTTTACATGAGTGACATTGAGCATTTATCAAGATCAGCTAAAGTTGTATGTCCCCTCCTATCTATTATGGAAGATCAAGTGAAGTATCTAACTGCGAGGGGATATCAGCCGCGTTTGCGGGCAAACATGGAACAACAGACACTGACATCACAGCTGGCCGATTCAGTATTCATATATAGAGCATACCGGTTATAAGGCGCATAAGATACTGTAGTCAAACGTTTGACTGGGTTTGCGTTATGCATCCACTAGGCTTGCTAAAGGCTAAGGGAATGTAGCGAGCCTGACTCATGCGAGTATTCAATGCGCGGCGGCTCGCTGACAGCAACAGCTGGCTCTTTTGAATGAGACGACCCGGTTACTATGAACGGGAAGCGCTTTATGAACATTCTGCGACGCGCGAGCAGCGCCGGGGACAACAGGGTGTGTCTGTTAAGAGTGAGCACTCGTGAGCGGGCACGTGATTTACATACATAACCTGATTTATACGAGGTTGAACTGGCCGTGTGACAAATATAAAATGGACACGAGCGCGAGTTCGCAGGCGAATTTAATAACGCGGAGCGTTGTTAACCAATTGATCCATATATAAGGCGCTCCGGATTATTATGGGCGGGCCTTGACCAAAGAAAGCTGCTATGAATTCCAGACCTTCAGCCATCAGTCTGAAGGTCTGGCTATGCGAGACTAGATAAGCCCCAGCTCTTTGTTTTTTTGTTTGTTTGTTTTTTTGTCTTTTTTTTGTGTCTGATAAACTTATTTCACAGTGCTAGTTGCTTGTTGTGGCTGATCCTTTTAACAGACATTTGACTGTTTAATAAAGATGTATACCTTTTATTCCAGCTATCCACATCTCTGGGTCAACTTATGAAAAATCTAACCTGTGGGCCCTTGGGTCTATCCCAGGAAGTTAATCCAGGATGGCATAGTCGTTCTCTTTGGAATCAGTGAAAGTACAAAATTTCTTTAACCAAGCAAAGTCAACAGTGATTACAAGGTGTTTTGTTTAATTTCTTTGAAATATTTGATGCCTAGCCTGTGCGCATATTCTTGGCCATTGTAATACATCTATTAAATTTTCATTGACAGCCCAAATCTCAAAACTTTTAGCCTAGCTGTCAGGGCTGTGTTTGGACAGCCATTAGACGTCTTTTAAATGCAAAATTGCTTGCTGGGAAGTGGCAGTGGGATACAGATTATCCACAGATAGGTGCATTAACATCATGCACACCTAGCCGTGAATTATCCATTACATAATGCAGCGTTCACACCGAACGCGAATAGCGCCTCAAATTCGCGCCTGACACGTCTAGTTTGACACTTCACCACTTTGTGTTAATTTGCGTGTCAAGAGTGAAACTGACGCGCGTAGAAACAAAAGTTTGAAGCGAAATGTACGCGCGTGACGTGCGTCAGAATCGAAATCCGTTGGCGGCCATTGATTTTGTCGACCGAGCATTCATCGAGAGAGTCACCGCTCTGTATTTGCTCTGGATGGCAAAACAGCGGCGTAGGGATCATCGTCACCGTATATTTGTGTCCACCGGACCCTTCGGAGGTGAACCGTTAAGAGAGTTTCACCATTTTCTCGCTTCAGGAGCTGCGCTGGATGATGGCCGCTGTCAGCGGTACTTCCGCCTGTCACGCTTCCAGTTTGATGACCTGTTGTCCCGCATCGGAGCGAGGATCACCCTTGCCCTCATACATCTAATCTAGCTGTCATTTATTTTTGTTTTGATGATAAATAGAGCCAGCCTTCAAAAGTTATTAACCTGTCCTGTGATTATTTTCTCTCTCACGTCCAGACACGAACTTATGCACATGTATGTTGGTTGTCTTTACATCATAATAATATTTCATATAATCTTGATATGGAATAAATAACATTCAATACAAAATTAACATGTCTCGTATATAGAAATAAAGTTTTAAGTGACAAAATATTTGCTTTGTTGTGCATAATCCCACCATGCATTTAGTCATATTACAAAATAATTTATTGAAGCATCCAGATAGTTCACCACGTGAGCAAGCAGCTAGGCTCCTGATTGGTTAACGCGGCACGAATTGACGCCAAAGTTCAGATTTTTTCGCGTCAAACGCTTGAATACACAAATAGCACTAACTAAATCATTCGCGTGTAACGTGCTTAATGTGCCAGACGCTCAATTTGCGCGAACTTGACGCGCGAATGAGGCGTATTCGAGTCTTCCGCACTGCGCTCTACGCCTCATTTGTGCCGCAGGAATTTTTTACGCGCGTAACGCGTCTTTGCATTGACTTAACATTGAAATCATTCACGCCTGATGCGCTATTTGCGTCCGGTGTGAACGCACCATAATAATACATTTTAGTTCCTTTTTGGAGGATTCATGATTTTAATGTATTGAAAAGCACAGCACAAACAGATTTGTCCTTTTGGGTTCCACAAAAGAAAGAAATTCACACAGGTTTGGAACAAGTTAGTAAACTTGGACAAACGGTCAGACTTTGGAGACAAAAAAGAGCACGCAAGTAGATTTCTTCTTAATATCCAGTTTGCCTATTGTTTCAGCTTAGTATTTATCACAAATGTGCACGCTGTCACGAAAGCATCAGCAGAAGTGTTCAGCTGTTGTGTTCAGCCTCTTCGTGTGAAGACCGACCCGGGTAAAGACCATTGACTGTTCCTGTGTGACTCCACCGAGCAAGGACACCTGCAAGGCACTTCTTTTAGTATCTTCTTCTCCATTTTCCTTCCATACTTGTATCCTATTTCCTTAAAATAACATGTGATTTCAATACATTCCTGTTGTCTCTCGACAACGCTTTCTCATCATACACAGAAGGCAGCACAAAACTGCTGATCTACGTTCCCTCATCCTCACACTCACCTCTCACTCTTTCCATGGGTCTATGGAATTGTCAATCAGCAGTCGATAAAGCTGACTTCATCCCAGCCTTTGCATCTCATTCTACTCTTAATATCTTAGGCTTGCCTGAGACCTGGATCCGTCCAGAAGACTCAGCAGCCCCTGCTGCTCTCTCTAACAACTTCTCGTTCTCTCACACCCCTCGCTAGACTGGGAGGGGTGGGGACACTGGTCTTCTCATTACTAACAATTAGAAATACTGAACTTTCTCTTCTCTATGCAATAACAACTCTTTTGAATATCATGCTATTACACTAACAACTCCCATTAAGATCCAGATTGTAGTCATTTATCGCCCCCCAGGTCAACTGGGAAGCCTTGTAGAGGAGTTAGATGTGCTGCTGTCCTCTTTCCCTGAGGATGGTACTCCACTGGTAGTCTTTGGGGACTTCAACATTCATCTAGAGAAGCCGTTTGCTACAGACTTCATCTCTCTTCTAGCCTCATTCAATCTCAAACAGCTCATCACCACAGGTACTCACAAGTCAGGCAATCAATTGGACCTGGTTTACACACGCAACTGCATCACAGACAACATTTTGGTGAAACCTCTACACGTTTCAGATAATTTCCTCATTTCAATCTACAACTCACTATCCACACTCCACCAACTCCCCTACCAGTTACTTTCAGACGAAACCTCTGCTCACTTTCTCCCTCCCATCTTTCCTCTGCTGTGTCATCTTCTCTTCCCTCAAAATTATCATCTCTGGATGTCAATACCAGAATGGATACTTATGCTACAGTTCAACGTCTTCTTTAGACATTATTTGCCCTCTCTCCTCCAGACCAGCATCAAAACATTCAACTCTGTCCATATCCACCACCACCCACCTCCTCCTTAACTGCTGATAATTTTGCTAACTTCTTCACTAACAAAACAACAACTATCGGTAGTCAGTTCTCTAATTCACACAAACAGGAGCCTAGACCAACCACTCCCACAGCCAATAACCTTCTCTCCTCCTTCTCTCCACTAACCGAGGAAGAAGTATCTAAATTACTCCTCTCCAGTCATCCTACCACCTGCCCTCTAGACCCCATCCCATCATACCATCTAAAAGCCATCTCTCCCACACTTCTACCAGCTCTGACACACATTTTCAACTCTTCCCTACAACCTGGCATTTTTCCTACAGCATTTAAGCAGGCTCGGGTAACTCTACTGCTTCAACGCTAAACACATCACTCTTAGAGAAATACAGACCTGTCTCCCCCCTAACATTCATTAGGAAAACACTTGAACAAGCTGCTTTCAACCAAGTATCATCTTTCTTGTCTCTGAACAACCAGCTGGATGTCAACCAATCTGGCTTCAAGAAAGGGCATTCAATCAAGGCCACATTACTGTCAGTCACAGAAGACCTGTGGATCGCAAAAGCTGCTTCCAAACCATCAGTTCGCATTCTCCTGGACCTGTCTGCTGCTTTTGGCACTGTGAACCATCAGATCCTTCTGTCCACCCTCTCATCACAGGGCATCACTAGAACTTCCCTCCACTGGTTTGAGTCTTATCTCACAGGTAGATCCTTCAGGGTCGCATGGAGAGGCGAGGTATCCAAAGCACATCAACTGACCACAGGGGTTCCCCAGGGCTCAGTGCTTGGACCCCTCCTCTTCTCCATTTACACCACATCACTGGGACCCATCATACGGGCATATGGTTTCTCTTACCATTGCTTTGCTGATGACACCCAGATCTACCTCTAATTTCAACCAGATGATCCCACAGTAGCTGCACGTATCTCAAGCTGTCTGGCGGACATCTCGGCATGGATGAAGGAACATCACCTGCAGCTCAACCTGGCTAAGACTGAGCTTCTCGTCCTCCCTGCCAATCCGTCTCTACAGCATGACTTCACTATCCAGCCAGATTCTTCCTCAATCACCCCATCAAGGTTGGTCAGAAATCTTGGAGTAATCTTTGATGACCACCTGACCTTCTCAGACCACAATACAAAGACAGCTCAATCATGCAGGTTTGCAATGCACAACATCAGGAAGATCAGGCCTTTCCTAACTGAGAAGGTGACACAGCTTCTTGTCCAGGCCCTGGTTATTTGTAGGCTTGATTACTGCAATGCTCTTCTGGCTGGACTTCTACAAAACCTCTACAATTGATCCAGAATGCTGCTGCTCGTCTTGTCTTCAAAGAGCCCAAAAGGGCCCACATCACTCCTCTGTTCATCTCCATGCTCTGGCTACCACTCGCTGCTTGCATCAAGTTTAAGACGTTGACACTTGCTTACAGATCGACCACCGGCTCAGCTCCTTCCTACTGTCACTCGCTCCTACGAGTCTACATCCCTACCAGAAGCCTACGATCGATCAATGAGCAACGGCTCGTGGTACCATCACAAAGAGCCACAAAATCACTCTCCAGAACATTCTAATTCACGGTTCCATGACGGTGGAATGATCTGCCCATCATCATCCAGAATGCAGAATCCCTAACAACATTCTAAAATCAACTGAAAACTTATCTCTTCCGTGAGCACATAACATAAAAAATAAATAGATAAATAAATAAATAAAAATAAATAAATAAATCCTCACTTGGCTGGTTTATGCTACTTTGAGCAATGTTTTAAAGGGGTGGTTCATTCCAGGTTCACTTTTTTGATTTTAAATAGTGTGTAATGTTGCTGATGGTGCATTAACAGTATCTGCAAAGTTGCAGCGCTGAAAGTTCAATGTAAGCAGAGATATCGTCTTTTAAAAACCAGGAAGTGTAAACGCCTACAAAAACGACTCGATTGGGACTACAACGGGTTATGGTACGTCACACTAACCCGCACATTTGCATCAACCACTCCCTTCGGAATATGCAGGAAATGGCATGTGCATATTTCTGCAGCACATTGAGTGAGTTGTGTTCACGCAGCTGACAGGTCTTCTGTGTTTCAAGCTTCCCACGGATGCTATACTTCATCAACAATGGATACAATTTATGTTTGATTATATTCCTGAAAGTGACGATCGTAATCTAGCTCTCTGTGCTGCGCATTTTACGGAAGACAGCTTCCAGAATCTCCACGAGTTCAATGCAGCAAGAATAAACAATGAAGCTGATCCAACTTTAAAACCAGAGGCAGCAGTTGTTGGACCACAACCTGTAAGTAGGCTAAAGACTTAATCGTTTTAAATGTATTTGCATGTATAATTCCAGACGTAACGTTAGCCTGTGTTTTATTCATGTTTTATTTTTTCAAAATGCCAGCGCTGCCTTTACAGCCACTAGGCTACTAGTTATGCTAGTATTTTGTGTCTACGACAAACGGGTACAAACATTATGGACCTGAATTTTGTATAAGTACTAATGTTTTAAACATATTTTTCATGTATATATGCTTTATGACGTTATTTTCGATTTGATCAAGAACGTAAACTTGCCAACGCTGTTTGTGCTTAACATTAGTAGCCAGTCAGTTGCTATCGTTGCCAGTCAGATGCTATTGTGTAAAACAAACGTGTATATGGTTAAAAAAATATGGCAAATTATCATTCAGAAACGTTTAGTAAGAGCCGTGTGTGGTGTGGTTCTGTTTGACTCGCTTCATCGCGGCTTTCTCGGTCTGATTCTGCCTCAAACTGCTACTGCAGTTAGACACCATTATTTACATCTGGACCGGAGCTGGCGTTTCCCCGTAAGGTAATAGGCGTTAACCTTCCGGACAACATGAGCGACAGTTTAGCCAATCACAACACACCTGCCCAAACTAACCAATCTGAGCCCACGACGTGTTTCTGAGGGAATGTTTTCATAGAATCAGGAAGTAAACCGCTCGTTCAGGGGACAGAGGAGAGCGCGGCTTACAATAAAGGTGAAGTTTATGAAAAATAAGACTTTTTAAAAAAGAAAAACCACGAATACATGTTATATTGCACCCCATAAACACAATCATGCAAAGAAAAAGAGGACTAAACCACCCCTTTAACTTTGTATTTTGAGCACGTCTTGTGTTGTTATTGTCTCTTCACGATGACTTGTTTGTTTTAGTCCTCAGATGCAAGTCGCTTTGGATAGAAGCATCTGTTAAATGACTACATGTAAATGTAAATGATAGAACATGTGAGCACTCCAGAGTGGCCATGATTTAGCCCGGGAGCAGAGTCGGTGTTCTCATTCGCTCCAAGATCGCTCTGATACTGCTTCATCATGAGCATAAAATATGAGCGATAAGAGGAAAACTTGGAGTGGAGCTGGAATGGAGTGATTAGAGAGCACTTGAGTGAGAGACGGAGAGAATTGCTGTTGCTCCGCTTGGCTCACATACTCTGGGAAATTATGACCGAATTTTCATTTCTGGGGAAACTAGCCCTTTAAGCTCAAGTGATGCTACTGATCTATTTCATGGGAATGTTTTTCTACAGTTCATTTTCTCAGCACAGATAAGCACTTCAAGCACAGATAAAGCTGCCTAACTTTCCATGAGTCTGTGTTATTATTATACACTGCTATTCTATCTCCAAAGTTCACTTCTGTGTTCATACAGTGTCTCCAGATACCAGTGAAGTGAGATAATGGACAAAAAGAGATTATTAGATGCAATGGAAAAATGGTTAGATAGAAGTTAGATGGAAAACAAGCCAGGAGGAAAAGAACGAGAATAAAAAGGAAAGACACTGAGAAGGTGTGAGACACATCAGAAGACCATTTGGCTTTGATTTAATGCTTCCTGAATGGCCTACCTTCAAAGAACCACTTTACCAAACACTTCTACTCTCTTTCCTTTATCTTGTTATTCCTCTTTCTCTTCTGCACTCATCTTCTTGTCCTTGCAATCATGTTTCAACCAAAACAACATCTCTGAGAAAAAAAAAAACAAAAAACAAACAAAAAAAAAAAAACCCTGCAAAAAAACAAGTCACATCAAAACCAAGAAAGACAAGCTTTCAGCAAGGAAACCTTTTCAAGTATTTAGACTGCTACTTCAGCATATCTCTTTCTTTCACATGCTGCCGTCTTCACTATCTCCATATCTCCTCTACTAGAGAAGAAAAAAAATAATATTTTCTTCAATTTTGCACTTTTTTGTGGGTACATCTAAAGAAGACTTCAGCAACTTTCATTTGTACAGAAAACCCTAAAGGCACAGTTGATCAGATCATATCAGATGTGGCACATACGCAAAGTGAATTTCTGCTCAAAATGTGATGATTTATTATGTAATATTTTCATGTTTTCAAGGTGAAGTGTATCTTTTGTCAGTGTTAAAACACTTTCTCCTATACCAGTGTAATTTGCAGAGACAGCTATAATGAAGCCATTTGTAGGTTGACTTTCTGAAGAGTGTGAACCATGTGGATGTTGGGTTAAGGATCATTGTGCTACTTTGTATGTATTAAGTTGACAAAAGTTCAGTACCAAGTTAAAAACGTGATACCAGCATTTCCCTCTAGTGTTTTGAGCAATACAAAACATAACAATTCAATAAATAGGTTATGATTTTACCGCAAAATTCAACATATTGGCACAAAATGGAAACTGCAAATCCAACTTTTGCTGGATTTTTGGATACGAAAATTTTTTTGCGGATTTTTTTTCGGTACATTCTCAATGAAAACTTGGTAGGCCTAACCACGGTCACTCCGGCCCGCGGTGATGTCACTAGCATACTCTATATGTAAAGAGTATGATTTTATTTTAATTATTCATTTATTTATTTATTTTTAATCATTTGTAAACAACTTATGTAGGCTACATAAATTTAAACCAGTAGTAAATTATTTGTTAATAGTTATTCTGAGTAGGTTAGATTAGGTTACAAAAAATACTCACTTGCATGTAAATGGGTGCTTTAAACCTACCTTTATAAGACATTAATTGCAAAAATGTGTATCAAGCAAAACTGTTCATCAATTCACTTTATACATAAACATTTCTTTATGGTCCTTTTCTATTAATACATGTTCAATTTATGAACCACTAACAACTCCTTCGCAACTGGTTTAAAATCAATAATGCCTATATAATTCAGTGCTTTACACGCAATCTGTCATCAATCATATCATTACCACATAGCATAAGCTGATTGGCCTCTGCCGATCCTGTAGCCAATGATTGCTTGTTCAAAATTTAAATAGTCTGTAAGCTTGTCCTGCAGTGCTCTGAAACCCTCCATCTCCCCCAGCTTGACATGTTACAGGATTGATGTATGTCTATTCATGCAGCAGCAACAAATGCACAGACAAATACACAGTGACGATGATTTTAGGTACAGTATATAACAAAATGTATGAGTTTTGTGTTTTAATATGTAATACACAACATAATGTGGAGACTACATTTTATAGATGGTTTTAATTATAAGTATATAAGTAAAAGTTTGAAGATGAATTGTAAGTACTTTATTACTGTATGCTTGTTACATAGTTTAAACTTTTGGTATCAAGGCTCAGCTTTGTCAGGTTTTTATTTGGAATCCAAAAATCGGACTCATTCTCTTTGTCCAATAGTATTATTCTAAAGGTTCTATAAATATTAAATAGAGTACTCTGTTCCTTAGATATCACAAACTAACATCAAATAAATTTGAATACATTTGCATACTATTGTCATTCATTTACCTTACTTAATGCTGATGACATAACCTATATGCATTTCATTTTTTTTTATATTTTTTTTTTAGCAGTGTGCAGTGACCGTTAAAGCTCTGGGCTCACTGCATTGCGTGGAGGTGGTTTTCAGCTTTGGCATCGACAGGTCTTTCTCTTTCTCTCCCAAATGTGAAAAACACTGTAAACAGAGCATCTTCTTAAAGAGACATGCTTGTTGGTGACAGTTGCTATGGGCACTACCATCTCACATGTCATTTACAGTTACCATCTCTCCCACTGCATTGCTCTTTTGCCGTTCTGCCACCCCGTACACTCCTCACCCCTTTCTCTCCTCCTCCTCATGTCCATTCACTCCCCTCTTCATGCACACACACTCCCCTCTTTATTTGTTACAACACTTTTTCAGGTCAGTATGATCTGGTGTTCAGAAATCTTGTCTACAAACCTAACAAGTGCTAGACGAGATTCTACTGGTGAAATACTGCATTCAGAAGAATTCATTCTGGCTAATTGGATGGTGTCTGATCATCTGGTGAGACTAGCTCTGCTCTGCTATTAAGGGATGACTACTGTAAAAATTGGGAATCTGAAGTATGGCAATTTTGGGCACTAAAAGAACACAGTTAACGGCTATATAAAGATGGTGGGTATAGAGTATCCAAAAAGTGTACTCAAGTAAAAGTACAAGTACTTTCATAAACTGTGGGCAATGATAGCTTATTTAATGTAGCCTATAAATTAATGTATATGTCCAAAAAACGGATAATGTCATACTTTGTAGTAGTGCTATTGAGGCGTAATAATCTGTTTGGTTGTAAAATGTATTACCTGAATGAAATTAAATAATCGAATGTTCTTCCTGTTACGACTCCGAGTCGATTGTGAATTGAAAGCGCTTCAGACGATTCAGTGCGTGCAGGAAACTGAACAGATCATTCAAACTGGTTCACGAACCGATTTAGACAGGTCTGCCAACTTGTTTTATGAAGTCTTTGAATCGACTCAAAAGAGAGATTCATTTGTGAATTGAGCATCACTCATGCTCATAAAAAAAAGATACAGCACACGTGGAATAAACTACGCATTTAACAACATGTATTGTGTTAAAGGGGACATATCATGCAAAATCCACTTTTTAAGCCCTTAAATGCATTTTGTTGTATATTTGGAGTGTTTATAAGTACAGAAAAGATGAAATTATTCTCTTCAGGTGCTTCGTTTATATCTTTATATTCTGTTTTGGTCATATTTTTCAACCTGTTCAGATTTTTCTGTTTGACGTTTTTTGAACAATAACGTCACAGTATTTGCAGCGGAACTGCCAAATAAGGACATTGACTACCGGTCCAACACTTCGAGCAATCCGCCATTATTATTTCTCGCTCCGATTTTGTAGTCCAAGCTCAATCTCACTTCAAGGATTCCCACTTCAACAACCTCCGCCAGTATAAAGAATGGTTTGCCGATCGACTTCGTCTGAATGAGGGGTAAATTCCTTCTATCATTAGCTGCTGTGTTTGCTGATGCTTTTCTAAACGTAAGTTATCATATTATTATCATACAGATTTTTAGTGGTAAGATCAGACCGCAGTCATTTATCTTGTCAGAGTGCTTGTTTTAAAAAGAGAAATAGTCGACTTTCACTAATAACACAACATAGTTAACTTAACTTTACATACCACTGCATCCATATGAAGACGTTGTTCTGCAGGTTTGTCGTCGTCTTTTTCAAATCGCTCGCTCTGGCTCGAATATGTAACGCTTGATAGACAAGTCTTTTGTTGACATTTTGTTAACGTGTGAATAAAAATGTTCTTTGAAACTATAGTAATCGTATATCTCTTATCAAACTACAATAATGGCCGAACGCGGGGAGTTGAACCGAACGTGAACTCAGCGACCTGGAGAGCGGGCGGGGAAAGACGCAACTCCTTTTTATTTAAAGGGGACGCTTCGAAACGGGTTGCTCACAGAAGCACATCAGAAAAGAGGTAGAAAAGGGGCCTGTTGAGCTATAATAATGTGGAATTCAGACCCAAGCATTGCAGTTATGCTTTATATAGACCACAAATGTATGATTTATAAGTAAAATTTAATGATTTAAAAGCATGATATGTAATCTTTAAAATAAAGTAACGAGAGGAATGTCGCCGAATGTAAAGAAGTATTTTTTTTTTCATTAGAAATGTACTAAAGTAAAAGTACCAACATTTAAATCTACTCTTCAAAGTATTTTTTTTCCTTTCAAAAAACAATACTCAAGTAAATGTAATGAAGTTAATGTACTTCGTTACTACCCACCACTTAAAATAATAAAAATAAAAAGTTCTTTGGTAATTGCTTGAATGTTAAATATCAGCAGTATATATACATAATACAATATAATTGTAAAAAACTCTGGCCCAAGAGGGGAAAATTGGCATTATGATGTGCATGTAATAGCGTGCTAATCTTGATCATTTCAAGAGATTCATGACACTAAAATATGACAGCTGACTGAGAGTTTAGGCTATTACACAAAATGTTGTGCATTTGATAAACAGGCATGACTGCAATACTAGCAACCACAACAACAACAACAACAGTGACTAATAAATGAGTCATCAAGCCATTGTTTTAAATAATATCAACATACTGAGAGCAACTTAAATACACTCAAAACCTGTTCCACATTTTATAATTCAAATATGTTGTGCTTGGCTTTGATCTTGTGACCTTACACATATTTTTGCTTTTGGAATGGACAAACACACCTCTTTAATGTACCCTATTTTCTGTCCTCCAGGCCTGATTATTAGTCAACAGTCTTTCAAAAAAAGAATATCCCTTTCCTCTGAAATATCTGTATGCTCTTGACTACTGTTGGTTGAGTCTGTGTTAGATCTCTATAAAAAAAGGTTCCTTTATGTCTTAGGAACCCTCTGATCCTGTGAGCTTCTGTGGATTTTTGAAACAGCGACACTGTCAAAGGCCTCATCTGATACAAAATACGTTTTTAGAAGTCAGGGCGCCTTAAAGCCTAAATGTGTTCTCAGTTGATACATACAGGTAAATAAAAATCATTGCATTCATCACAAAATTCATGTGATAAAACAAAGCATTTGTTAAAGGTGAAATCTCTTTGCCAACATTTCAACATAGCAACCCTACCTTAAAGTTTGACCAAGGTGGTCTTGCAATTCCTGGAGAAAGCTATTCTTTAGCATTCCCATTCAGACATGACTACTTTTGAAGGGTCATCAATGAAAATAAAATGTTTCACAGCATAAAAATCAGGTACCAAGATAACAAGGGACTCTCAGGGGTGCTATTCAACCCCTAAAAGATCAGTATTGCACCTACCTTAACACCACGAACTCTGAACTCGGTTAACGCTCTGTGCATTTTGGTTGCGGCAGTGGGGAGGTCTTTGCCACTGGCTATGACTTTAACAAGCAGTGAGTCATAGTGAGGGGAAATGATAGCCCCCGGGAACGCAGATGCACTGTCTAGACGAATACCCATACCCTCTCCGCTGCGAAACACCTGTTGAATGATGGGAGAGAAAGAGGGATGATATGAGTGCAAGTAAAACAATACAGTTTACAGAGCACAGTGTTGACACATGGACTGCGGAAAGCATTTTGAATAGGTCAGGCCGGAAATGAAATAATAGCAACACCTTCCAGTCTAGTTTTTGCAAATACATAAATAACTAAGCACATTTTAGTTAGAATTCTATAGAATTTTTATTTATTTTTTTATTTTTATAAAAGTGGACATGACTGCATTATATTTATTGAATTTTGTGCTTATATGACATCATTAGGCAATGAATAAATAAATAATGGCATAATTCTGTTTTGCTATATTATTAATGTAATTTTAGCAGACACAATCTAAAAGAAAAAAAAAATACACTACAATTAAAAAGTTTGATGTTGGTAATTTTTTAAGACTGTGAAGGGAGTCTCTTTGGCTGGTGAGAATATCCAGCATTTATTTGATCAAAAATACAGTAAAAACTATTAATAATGCGAAAAATGATTACAATTCAGAATAACTGAATTCAATATATTTTAAAAAGTTATTTATTCCTCTGATGGCAAATCTGAACTTTCAGCAACCATTCTGGAGTGTCACATATTAAAAGTATTGATGTATTTTTCTTCAGGATTCTTTGATGAACAGAAGTTCAAAACAAAAGCATTTGTTTATATACTCACTTCTTATCAATTTAATGTGTCCTTGCTGAATAAAAGTAAAAAAAAAAAAAAGAAAAAACTCTGACCTGCAATTTTTAAACAGTAATGTATATTCTACTCTCTGGTCCTACTACAGAGGAAGACAATCCCATCAGAAGGAAATAAATCAAGCATAGTGTCAGTTCTGGCAGGACCCGTTAATCAAGCTCGCATCAGTTGACTCTTACCCGATCCACGTCTACCTATAAGAATACGACGCCTATCACTGTATTCATAAGCTCCAACAATTATGCATGAGCTTCTATTTACGGTACATTAAAATTTATTAATGCCATCTGCAATACATGTTGGTTCTGTTCTGTATAACATATAACATTGCTGCTCTCCCTGCTCTTATCCATGCTAGGCTGCATTCTTGCCCAGAACAGAACCATACCGCCAATCCAAACTGTTGGAAAATCAACACCGCAAATCCAAACTGTTGCCGTATTAGACGACAGTAGTCCTGACAACTTATTTTACCTTTATTTAATCAGAAACATGAGTGCTGAATTTCTTGTATTCACAATCTTCTTCTCAGTCATCTTTCTTTATCATTCATTCTTTTTTTGTATAATATTTGTAAATTTGTTTATATTTATATATGTAATGCTGAACTGGTGCTGAAAAGACACGTCTGAATGGTATTTTTTGTAAGTTATTTGTATCACGTGTTTTGACTGTAACCTAGCTGAAAAAAAAAAACAGTAAATAAATAATGTTGATTTTTAGCTCACTTTTAAAATAACAACAAGCCTGAATGTATTAAAGTATTCAATTATGTCTAAAGCTAAAATTAACAAATTAACACAGGCAATTCAGAAACTCTGTTTACCGATGTTTATTTCTTTTGACACAGTTAGCACTTAGAGTATCTAATTTGTCTTTGGACTATTTCACTCAGTTCTGTGTAATTATTCAACACTGGTGAGAACGTCTGGAAGAGCACCAGCGCAGGTGTCTTAGTTGAAACGCACACATTTACTATCTAAATGGGGACATACTTCTAGTGGTTTTATATGGAGCTAGTTATAAACACCTAACATAAAACTTTATACATTTTTACAATAACAACAACAACAACAACAACAAAAAAGTTTAACTACGTTTTTATATGGTTAACACAAATGAAGACATCAAAGGACGTTTTGGGAGATTTACAAGGAGATTTCTCAGGTTTACAAATAATTCAGATTAAAAATTAGTTCCCAAAATATCATTCAGTAGATACAAACTGTCATGGGTGGTTGAAAATCAAGTTGAAACACGATTTAATTACAGAAATCTTCAGTTTACTTTAACAAAACTTGGGGTACAAAGGATACAGAACAGAACAACCGTCAAGACGCAAAATTAGCAGACAACTGAAGAACCAAACACAGCGCTTAAATACACAGGGCAAACAAATGAGCTAATGAGATCATTAACTAGACACACCTGGACAGAATGCTCAATCAAGTAACCAAGGAAACAAATAGGCAGGGAACATAGGAGAACAGAACCAATTAACAAACTAACAGCAAAACACTCGAACAGGGGTGCGTTTCCCGAAAGCATCGTTAGCCAACTATGGTCGCAAGTTGGTCGCAATTTCCATTGAACTCTATTGGAAACGACGGAACTTGCGACCATAGTTGGCTAACGATGCTTTCGGGAAACACACCCCAGAACAGGAAAGCTAAATCTAACAGAATACAAACCCCCAAACACCACCAAAGAGTTATTATTGATTATCATTGATGGGACGTTTCACAAAAATAAAGCCAGTCTCAGTCTTTTTATGGCAAAAATTCATTGCAACAACAAGCACTATTGTCCAATTTTGCTTCTGGAGGACCATCATACAGTGGGTTCTACGCTATCTCACGACCAATTCGTACGAATTCGCCGAATGATTAAAAAGTGTCTAATTCGTACTAATTCGTACGACCTCACTCGTACGGATTTGTACGATTTGTCTAAACCCACATGATGGGTAGGTTTAGGGGCGGGGTAAGGGGTAGGTCATTCGTACAAATTCATACGAATTGGCCAATTCGTAAAATATGTACGATTTAGCAAAATTGTACTAATTCGTACGAGTGAGGTCGTATGAATTGTTACGAATTAGCCACTTTTTAATCATTTGTCGAATTCGTACGATTTGGTCGTGAGATCGGGTTGGTGGGTTCATGTCTAAAGGTAGGGTAGGATTTTTTTTAATGAACATTTTTTGTTTTTCGGGTTGAAATTCTCTTCACATCCTGATATCAATAGAGACTTTGAGGGTGAACCAAACACAACGGAACCTTCTACAGTATGTGAGTTAAACAGAATTTAACACCACATTCCATAGTCACAAGGCTGCTCCAAATTGTCTCCTCTGGGATAAGAAAACCCCCCAGAGAGGATGTTTATGGCCCCGCAGGCCCCAAGAGATAAATAGGAAGAACGTTGTCAATGTTTTTATTGTTTAAGCAAGACAAATCTGCTCAGAAATGGAGAAACAAGAGGCCTGAACGCCGAGGTCCCTGACCCCTGCGACTAACAGACCATGGCTTTCATGGAACAAGGTTCCATGAGAGATGGACACAGATTTCAGTAGGAACTCTGCCTGACCTCAGATTTACACACTTTACATATAAAAACGCTACAAAGCACATCCCGGTGCAGTTCAACAGTTCTTGATGGACTTATAATCAAACATCATGCAACTACATAATTCTATGTTGGTTCTACAATTCATGTTTGTGTTTTATTCTGCTTAGATCACATATAAATAATGTAATTGTTATTACTATTAGATTTGTGAATGGAAAGTGTATTGTGTTTCCTAACAGTAAGATCATATGCTCTTACTTCAAAAGAAGGCTTGATTGAAATCTGTGTAAAATGTTTTGTATTCTTATAAATCTAATGTTTACAATGTGGTCTCTTGTTAAAGCAAGGAGATCACAGATAAAGCATAATTTACGATAAGGAGAAAATAGAGCCACCTCATAAATTCTGGCCAGTGTCTCATTGGCCAGAATTCCTCTTGGAGGCTGGACAAACTTTTGAGTTAAAGACCCGAACAAAGGTTCGAGGTTCACCCTTCTTCTAAGAAAATCATGGGTGCTGTCGTGCTCTAAAACATCATCTGGGTCGTCATCATGAGAAGTCATCTTCATGAAGAAGCCATGACGAAACCGGACAGACCAGTAACAATGTAGACCAGCAGACAAAGAACCCAAATCAAGATCAGGGTTAAAACAGCTCATTCAAGCCATCTAATTCGTCTCACTTTTCTTTCTTTTCTTAGTTTGCTTTTCTTTTTCGTAAAAGTCTCGATTCTAAGTTAAGTTTTGCTGCAAAGTTTCGTTTAAACGTTTCGACTGCAACGCGCTTCCAACTTCAAAGACATTTCATCTGCCAACACAACACGTGATTGGCCACTCAAGAGATACAGGTACGAGGAGACAGCCAAACAACAAACCCGGGAAACCCCTTGATGAAACACAGACAAAAGGGAATTCCCAAAGCCACGCAAGAACTTGCACCACTGTAAGCGTACAACACTTGTAACAACACTTCGGTCCAGGGGGACAACCATGTTATCCTGAGACCCCGGCCTGGCTATGTGCCCAAGGTTCCTACCACTCCCTTCAGGGACCAGGTGGTGAACCTGCAAGTGCTGCTCCTGGAGGAGGCAGACCCAGCCCTGGCTTTGCTCTGTCCTGTCCGTGTTCTGCGTCAGTATGTGGACAGAATCATCTTCCTGGGCGCTGGCACGTGGCTCCTCACTAACAGATATCTGTAGAGCTGCAGGCTGGGCAACATCTAACACGTTCACTAGATACTATAGCCTACGTATAGAGCCAGCCTCCTCCCATGTTCTTACCCTAAACAGGTAGCAGCTGTGGCTCTTTGGTAGGGATTCCTACTCGTCAGTCTTGACGTGGCGTCGACTGACTGATTGAAGAGGAATTTCTCAGTTACCCTCATTCCTGAAGGAGGGAACAGAGACACCATGTCCCGTCGCCGAGGCGGCCAGCTTATCAGGCACGGCTACTCAGCAAAAACCTGAAGTGCGATCGCACCTGATGCTCATTATAACTCCGCTCATTATACCTGTGCTGCGTGGCTGCACAGCTGATGCAAATTATTCCACACCAATGTGCATTGGCTCGTTTAGTTTCACTCTAAGTAGATTGGCCTCACTAGCAAGATTACTATTCGTCGGTCTGGACGTGGTGTCTCCGTTACCTCCCTCAGGGAATGAGGGTTACCATATGCAACAGAGACGTTCTTCCTGTAGACACAAAGTTTAATCTGGCAAAATCTTATAGTTTCTGACCAGTCAATTGTTTTTCCAACTTCACAGGTTAAAAAAAAAAAAAAAAAAAAGTATGCGTGTCATTCCTGATAGCACCTTATCCATTGAAAATCACATGAATAATATTATTCATTCTGCCAATTTTCGTACTGCTCCTCTTGTACACGCCTGCTAAAACCTTACATAAACTGCAGCTGGTCCATATTTCAGTGGCACAAATTTTCCCTAGAACCTCTTAATTAGAGCACATTGCTCCTTCCATTGCACATTCTTCACCATTTGCATTGGTTTCCGGTTAAATCTCAAATTTATTTCAAAATCTTTCTTTTTTACCTACATGGCTCTTAATAATTTAGCTCCTTCACATCTCTGATCTTCTTCAGATCTATACTCCTGCATGTAACCTAAGACCCTCTTAATCAATCTTTTTAGCCCAGCCACATATTCGTCCCAGAAGTATGGGATTCAGGGCTTTTAGTTATGCTTCCACAAAACATCTGTAACACTAGTCTTTACACTTTTAAATCTCGTCTCAAAACTCATTTATTTAAACAGGCTTATTATGATTGCTGATGTGTTGAGTAATAGTATCTTATTTACCGTAGTATCGTAATGTATATTATAGTTTCTGTTGTCGTAATATTGATGTTTTTATGAAGATTTATAAGGTGACCTATAAGGTGATTTATAAGGTCACCCTATCACATGAATAAAGTTTGAATAAATTTGCTGTTTTATTTTAACTATGTAAGATTTGTATTCAGCAAAACAGGAGTTAAATTATGTTGTCTCGAGAAACCAGCATTCCTATATCCTGAAAGAAAAAAAAGAAAAAAGTAAGTTGGGGCACAACAGCCAAAAAAGAACAAGTAAATACCTTTCAATACCTGTCTTACCTTTGTGTTAAGCACAAATATTCTTTTTATATATAGGAGTTTTCTACACAAACTGCCAAACACTGGAAACCTCTATTTTTTTCTCCATGTAGGAAAAAAAAAATCAATAAAGGAGAGCAGACAAGCAGGGGGTCTATTTCCAATCACACCTTAATCAGGATATCATAAAGGCTTAATGATTAGACTGTATTGATCACCCAAGATGCAGGTACGCTGATACCCCTAAACCAATTAGTGATGTCTAAAATCCACTGGAGCCAGTTCTCAAGAGTCACTTCCTTTATAATCAAAAGCAGCTCAGCGAGAGCAGGGAAACTGTCAATCATAGAGAATCACACCTTTCACATGAGTCACATAGAGCCAGTTACATTCATTATTACATTACAGCGACCCAGCAGTTTTCACCTCTCTTTCTTTCTTTACTCCCCTTCCACCCCTCCACATCACAATCCACATCATTAAAATTTTCTGTCATTTCTTCTCTGTTGGAACTTTTCTCCTGTCTTTGTCCTCAGAGGATGCCATATCTAATTTTCGGACTGTCTGCTACTGGTTTCATGGCAATTACATATTCACAAAGCACCCACAAACAAACACACATGCACACACACACACACACACACACACACACACACACACACACTAGGGGTGTACGTTATTGACCATGTGTTATACTGCGATATCGATAATGAATATTGCGATATCGACATTAAATCAGCACTTGGCAAATTTTTCAACTTAATAAATCCATTTAGAAATCATTTGGATGTTTAAATAACCAGTTCTGGTGAGAATGGTGACTTTCCCCACTCCCCCCAGCGTTCCCAGGCGGAAAATTGGAAACAGGAAGTCTCGTGAGAAGCGAGAACGAGCGAGAAAGAGCGAGAAACACAAACTGTTTTACGGCTATTCGAAACACACACACCCCTCAAGCTCAATACTAGCTAAAAGAACCAACACGCAACATTGGATAATGCTTCACAAGCTCCAGTGAAAAGAAAAAAATAGATGGTACTCGGCAGAGGAGGAGAGGGAGAGGAAGAAAGCTGTTGACCAAGCGATGGACAGCACAAGAATAAATATTGGTTGTGTGTTTATGGAATGGCGAGAGCTAAAGTACAGCGTTTCTGTGTCAATAAAATTGTTTGTACTTTGGTTGACTCCGTTATGATCTATAATTGTTCTATACTATCCTGTCTACATTAGAAAAGACTGCAACGTGAGGTTTGTCTGTATAATTATAAGATACACTTTATCACACTTCCTTTTGGGGGTAGATTAATCTATAACATATGAATAAGCGGTAATATTTGATAGATTCATCCGCCCACAACCTGATATGGATTATGGTTGATAAGAGAATACAAAAATGTACATGTCAATGTTAAATGATATTGTGTATGATGTATTACCCACCTCGGTAGACATAGCTCCACACAATAAAGTTGGAGTGTTTGGGACTCATTTGTTCAACACACCGGATCCGACAATAACAAAAGAACATGATAGACTACTATGATAGAAAGGGGAGGAATGAATCGTGAATTTACGACTGTGTTGTGAAATATTCGCACCACAGCTGTAGGGGGAGCTTGTTGAGAAAACATGCGACAAGAAAAGTGAAAATCAGCAAATAAGTGGCTAGAGTTACTGAACGGCTCTTTAATTTCAATATTTTTAAACATACGCAAAATTACAATTTTTTGGGGAAAACGCATCAAAATACATTCATAAGAAACAAAACAAGTTTTCTTACAACACAAGGTTTATTTCAACTGACAGTTATATTGGAATGGTACAGCATGAATAAATAAATAGTAACCATGTCTACAGAACAAGACATGTTTTACTGGTTGTACAGTATAAAATAAATAATTAAATAAAGAGCAAGTCTATAGAACAGGACATGTACTGCAAGTTTACAGAACATTACATGTTAGAAACAATAAAAATAGATAAAAAAAAAAAACCTTAAAAGAAAATGGCTCCCTCCCCTCTAAAGGTCCTTTCTTTTCTTTCGCTTCGTTTTGCTGTCTCTATTTCTTCACTAATTTATGTTCAGAGGCTCCACGTAGAGCTTTGCTGTATGTAGGTGGCCTGATGTTTATACTTGTACGCTGGTGTGTGCGTCGAGCCGGCAAGTGTGTGTGTGGAGACTGTGTGGTGGAGCGAGGGAGAAGTGAGAGAGTAACGGCGATTAACTTTTGAACAATTAGTGACTCTAGAGTCATATTGAGAGAAACCAAGTATCTCCCATGTTCTTTCTGAACACTGTGGGAAATCTGTAGCATGAAAAGTTAACCATCTCCTTGATTTAAAGGAGAACCGGGAAATGCAACGCTAACAAGCGACGTGTATTTTTCGAGAGGTGCATGTCGGACAGGATGCGTCATAAACAAAATATTGCATGATTATCGCAAGACTTTCTACGTAACAATATTGACTTTAGACTTTTTGATTTATAATATGTAAATTTTAAAGAAAACCATTGATAAATACAAATATTTTCTAACACACACAAAATAAAAATACTGTATAGTTGTGGTTGCAAAGGCACATTTTAGAACTTCTTATATAACAATAATGTAATGCCATGCCACGTCTTCTTCTACTTGCATTTCCAGTTTGAACAGAATTTAGGAAGATATTGTGTGCTTGCACTTTGCGAAGTATTGCTAGTTCATCTGCCTTACTGAGCATTTCCATTGTTTTCTGCCTGATTATCTTGTGTATGATACTGCCTGATTTTCTGATTTACGATTGTTGGATTACTCCTCTGGTTTGGTAGCCTGTTTTGGACTGATGACTGTATTTGGACCTCTTTCCTGTTTGCTCACCTCTGCCATTTGGATTACCCTTGTGTATGTCACCAGATTGGACTGCTATTATGGTTTTGACCTATTGCCTGGCTTAACATTTCTGTCTCAAAAACCTGCAGCTAATAAACATCCACAAATGGATTTTAATGCTGCCTCAGCCTCGATGTTACAGAATGTTTTCGCCTCCACTGAATCCAGTGGAAGTTTCCAACCTGCAAGCAGCTTTCGCCTGTCAAAGTGAAGTGTTTAAGGACTACCAAGATCAACTCACTAAGCTCCAGTCTGTCAACGAACACCTGCCTCATTACATCCAGTCTCTTCCATCGGTCACACCAAAGACGGTAAGCTTTGCGTTACCAGATGAATTTGATGGATGTGCAGAGCAGTGTAATGACTTTATTCGTCAAATAAGAATTTACTTTGATAACCAAAAAGACAAGTTTGTCTCTTAATCAAGAAGTATGACATCCAATCCTTCAATCAAAATCAAAGCAATTGATGATAACACAATTTGAGAGGGGATTGCCCATCAGACCAAGCCATTTACACTCCAAGTGGGCGTTTTTTCCTCAAGAATTGATCACCCTGCACATCAGTGACTCACCTAAACATGAAGTGATCCTCGGATTTCCAATCCATTCATGACCCCATTATTTCCTGGCATCTTGGTGAGCTGACCAATTGGTAGAATTTCTGTGAAAACCATTGTTTTTCCCGAGTCCCCCAACCATGTTTCACTACTAGCATCAAAAACTCAGAGACTATCAAGACTGACTGTTAATATCCCCAATTATTATAACGATCTGGAATAAGTGTTTAGTAAAATCAAAGAAATGCAATTACCAAATTATCGCTGACTGTGCAATTGATTTACTCCCTAATGCCATGCCCCCTAAAAGTAAAGTGTACCTCATGTCCAGGAAGGAAACCTAAGCCATGGAAGAATATATCAATGTAGCACTAAGCTCAGGGTTCATCCGACCCTCCACATCTCCAGCTGAAGCAGGGTTATATAGGGTTGGGAAAAAAGATGGAGGGTTAAGGCGTTGTATCGATTATAGGGGACTGAAGAACATCACAGTTAAATTCCGCTAACCCCTTCCATTAGTTCCCTCACCCCTGGAATAGCTCCGGGGGGCTACCATCTAGACTAAACTTGACATACGGAGTGTCTATAACTTGATCAGAATCAAAGAGGGCGATGAACGCAAAACTGCCTTCACCACTAGAGGGCACTGTGAGTAGCAGGCTATGCCATATGGAATTGCCAACTCACCAGTTGTTTTCTGGTCATTCATTGAGATCTTTTGAGACCTTATGAACCAGTATGTAATAGCTTACTTTAACAATATTTAAATTTACTCAAAATCTGAGGATGAACATATCAGCTATGGCATGGCAGTCCTCACTTGTCTACTTGCAAACCAACTATACTTCAAGGCAGAGAAATGTGAATTTCATTCCTGGGTTACCACATCAGTCACCAAGGAGTAAAAATCGATGAATCCAAAGTCAAAGCAGTCACAGAATGGCCACAACCATCCACCCTTAAAGAGCTTCAAAGGTTTCCGAGGTTTTCCAACTCTTAAAGACACTACATGAGAAATTACAGTATGATTGCTTCACCGCTGACATCCCTATTGAAAGAAAGACCTTTGAAGCTGAAATGGACTGGAGAGGCAAGACAAGCATACAATACTTTGAAGGAAAGGTTTACAACAGCCACCATCCTGACCCTGATCTCCCATTTGTGGTGGACGCTTCAGACTGTGGAATTGGAGCTATACTCTCCCAACTCTCCCAAACTACTGTATATCCACACGCATTCTTCTCAAGAAGTTAACTGCAGCAGAATAGAATTATGAGGTGGGGAACAAATAACTTTTGTCCACAAAAGCAGCCATGAGTGGAGATACTGGCTCGAAGGAGCAATCCACCCCTTTCAAGTAATAACTGACCACAACAATATAGAATATATCAAGCACACCAGGCTCATTGGTCCCTGTTTTTCACACAGTTCCAGTTTACAATGACATATCGACCAGGCAGTAAGAATGGCAAGGCAGATGCCCTATCTAGATTGTACGATTTTACCACTGAAAGCTTTACAGCAGAATATATTCTCCCACCTTCTATTGTCATCCCTCCATAACAACCTCATAGTGCCATGCAAGAAAACACCATAGATGGAACACAAGTTTTGCATGGACATGTACCACACACATATAAAAAATATAGTTTCTGAATATTAGCCTCTTCTTTCTAACCCCAGTACATACACTTGGATGAAATGTTAAATGTATAATTAACAGTTATTTCTTTCAATGTGTTGGCAGAGAAACTCTACCTTTTGGACTACCTGCATATTAGTCAAAGTATGATACTGGTACAATACTATTGCCTATATGGTTACTTAGCTATAGGAAATATTAATAACCAACTTGTTATGATTAATTATTAATATTTGGGTCAGTTAATTGGATTAACTTGACATGGCTAAATTAATATTACAATCAATCAATCTATCAATCAATGAAGCAATCAATGAATCAATCAATCAGCTTGTCCAACGAACTCTTTTGATTATTAATTTATTCTAAGGATTTATTTCTTAGGATTATTATTCCAAGCACCCAGGAGAAGTGAGGAAGTCGGAAGAGTGGGTGATTGAAGTCGTTGTTGGCTGGAGTCCTGGTAAATGGTAAACGGTAAATGGACTGCACTTTCACAGACCCAATGGCCACCAAAGCGCTTTCACAGACCCAATGGCCACCAAAGCGCTTTACATTTGCCTCTCATTCACCCATCCATTCACTCACTCATTCACACACCAACGGCGGTGTCAACCATACAAGGCATACAAGGCATAACCATCCAGCTCATTGGGAGCAGCTGGGGTTAGGTGTCTTACTCATGGACACCTCGACACTTGGTCAGGTGGAACCAGGGATTGAACCACCAACCTTCTGGTTTGTAGACAACCTACATGAACATGGATCAAGGCCAGCTGGGCCCCCAGGGCCCCTGTGGAGGGGGAGGGGGTTCCCCAGTATCACCAGTGTTTGCAGCTGGATGAAAAACTAAGAGAGGGCGGTCACATGTGGACTGTCTCTTATAAAGTCTGAGAAAGATCCACCCCCTAAGGATAAACTGGACCAATAAGCAAGGTGAAATGTCGGAAGGTTGCTCTAGTTAATTACAAGTCTTTGTCCCAAGCGTGGTTATACCTTCATTAATGCTCAGATAGATATAAGACATCCATACTGCATTCTAGAAGAAGGTGATGTACATCAAGCTGTGAGTCATGAAATGAGGATTAATTAGGTAGGAGGCATGATACAGGTGAGGTTACATTGATCTTTGGTTGTATACCAAGGTACATACACTGTACCATAATGTGGATGTTGTGAATACAGGTACTAGGTAATAAATGGCAATTTCCTTCATCACAGTTGCAGAATTAAGCCTCCCCAAGAGCCCGGAGGCTGTGTCCCAGCAGCCCGCTGTTTTTCTGGAGGCCATACCTGAGACTGTTCACATCACATCTGCCTATCCAGAGTCTGCTCACGTCACGTCTGCCCAATCAGACACTGTGTCTGCTGTTCCTGTTGCAGTTCCTGAGCCTGTCCTGGTGTCTGTTCCTGTGCCGGTGTCTATGGCCGCCCAAGGGTGTCGTCTCCACCCTGGCCGCTCGAGGGGTCATCTCCGCCCAGGCCACCCGAGGGGTCGTCTCCAACCTAGCTGCCCAAGGGGTCTTCACTGCCATTGCCGCCCGATGGGTCGTTTGCTTTACCCTGGCCGCCCGGAGGGTTGTCTGCTTTACCTTGGCCGCCTGAGGGGTCTTCACCGACCTGACTGCCCAAGGGGTCATCTCCACCCTGGTCGCCCGAGGTAAAGTCTCCGCCCTGGCCGCCCAAGGGGTCGTCTGCTTCACCCTGGCCGCTGGTTAAACCATCACCCCTGTTTCTGTTCCGTTCCATGGACCTGGCCCCCCATCCCTCCCCCTGATCCTCAACTGTTTCACCTCCCGCCTGGACTCTTGTTTTGTCTGTTACATCTTAGAGCGTCTGGTAGCCATGACACTATTTCGTGTCAGGTATCATGACACTACTCTGGTCTGTTGTAGTAATTTGTTAATGTTTTTACAATTTTAATGTTCGGTGGTTGAAGAATGAGTCGAATAATGTCATCTCATTGTACCTAGTTTTTAGAAATGCTCATCATTGTGTTCATATAGTGGACCAATTGCTGATTGTTTACAGTTTAAAGAGGCTACATGCGATTTCCTGAAATTTAAACTCGCGACTGACACCTGTGGCCAAAAAACAGAACTGCTCTTCCTTTCTGCTCGCTCTCGCATCGCGCGCTCGTACGTGCACACTTCACAAGTCATCTGCTGCAAGGAGGTCAACATTATGTTTATTCATTTGCATAAAGATGGGCATCGGCCAGCTTTTTGACGCGCTGCATTTTTTCAAATGTAGCGCCGCTTGGATGCTTTGCGGAAAATACGTAACATGAACGCGCTTGACGTCACATCTGCAGACAGCGCGGGAAAAGTCCGACCCGACAGAAAAAAGGAAAAATAGGATACAGGCTTATAGGTGCACCCACTGTGAGCGGACAAGGTGTCAGTATGCTCATCCGGAGATGTTTGAGTCATAAATGGTAAAATAAAAAGGCTATTGTTATGTTTATTTTTGGGAAAAAGCTGCATATAGCCTCTTTAACTTAAGTTACACCCATAAATCGCGCAAAGCCTTATGAGGCGTAGGAAAAAGGAGGATAGAAAAGTCGGTCATATTTTATTGTTGATATTGCTGAAATATGTTATTTACATTTTGGGCAGTAGCTTTTGAGAGTTCAGTATGTCCCCATTTAAATAAGTAGGAGTTGGTCTTGCATGACTGAAATACCTGCTGAGGCATTGCATATATGGCTGCTGTGTGAACTGACTTTCCTTGAAACTGACTTCTGTTGTAGTGCAAATCCTGAGCTGAGTGAAAACATTTGCTTTATCTACCATCACCTAAAATCAGAAGGACACGAGAGTAGCAGCAGGATATGGGATCATCCAATCAAGTTTGGAGGCTGTGGATTATAGTCTCTGAGGCCCAATTTTTTTTTTTAAGTCAGAAAAAATAATGAAGGCCAACATTGAAACAAACATAATGGGTCCAGCAGCAACACTGTGTGAACCACAAAAAAAGGTCAAAATTCACAAAAAAGAAAGAAAGAAAGAGAAAAAGAAAATAGATCATTATTACATTTGGCATTTAACGAAAAACATAAATTGTGTGCGTGTTTGTCTTGACAAGCTAATAGGAGAATACAGTACTAATGGGGGAAGGAAGGATCTTTGAAAAATATTACATTTACTCCCATCCGCTCCTTTAATTCGGGTCACATGCATAAAAAAGAGGCTCTCAACTCACTCTAATGTTGCTGGCTAATGATTCACTAAAGCACTTCTGCTCTCTTCCTTTACTTAAGAATGTACTGTAATCATGCACCACAGGGGACTCTGAAAGACCACCATCATGGATTATTCCAATATAACAATAAGAAATTCAGAAAGAAAGAAAAAGATTTAGTTTCAGAGAATAATTAGAGACACATTACTGCTCTATTTGTTGTATGGTTTCAAATACCATAAAATGCATGCAGTGTTTGCCAGAAAATGCTACTTGTAAGTGGCTGTTGAACAGAAGGGGAAAATTGACTTGATCTTCAATTGCATCGTCAATACGGTAATCTCTCTCAGGCCTTAAATTGCATTCAAGATGGAAACGAGTGCTGTAAAATAAATAATTATATCGAAGTTGCTCTCAAGCTTGCTCAGACAGGTGAAAAAATATGAATATGGTAGAGAGAGATATCACAAAATTATGATGCAAAACTGTACAAGCATACTTTAGAAGCAATTGGAAAATAGGCGGGGTAATTTACACGGTCATGCAGATGGGCACCTCAGGGATCTAATCATGCATGTCTGAAACCTCTCAGCCTCCAGGAAGTAATTCTGCAATCATATGTGTGATGTTTGCTAGCATGGGCATGAGCCGTTATGTGTGCGTGTGAATCACTCAAGCTTCAGCGAAACCAAATTCTACAACTGAATAACAACACTGCAATAAATAAAACTGTAGAATTGGCTGCTTTGGTAATGAAGGCACTTATATGAAAAGCCAGTTAAATAGAGCTGAATAAATGTGTTTGGAAATGAACCACATGAAATGTAATCTAAATGAAATGGAAATTCACCATCTATTTTCTACATACAAGGTTTTGATCTGAATGTGTCTTTTTTCTTTTCTTTTTTCTTCTTCTTTTTTTTTAGAGTCTCTTGACCCATTTGAATTGAACAAACTCTCTACATTACACTCATATGAGAAGCTACAAGACTCCTTACAGTAGTGTGGCCACCAAAATGAGCACTGCCACCCCAGTATCCACTCCAATATTGACCATAAAATCACACTATGCAAATTTAGTGGTGGATTTAGGCATGGACAGCATGTGCATCTTCATATGGGGCTCCAAAAAGTAAAATGTTTTTTTTTTTTTTTTTTTTCTTCTGTTGCTCATTTGCATGTCATAACAATGATATCATGTCACAGTGTGGGTCAATTAACCTTGTTGGAGTGGGCACCCTAATTCTAGTACGACATGGGGAGTGCGGGTGGCTTCCACAAGACTGGAAACACAAGGTATGCTGGAAACTCATGTAAAGTCCCACTGGAACGTTACAATAATAGGATACTTTTATCAGCTTGACGTTGAACTAATGCTTCATGCTCATACCATGATAACGTTACATTTGTGGTGCTATCTAGCATAAGGCATGACACTAACTATTCATGTATCTTTCATGATCAGCAATGCCAACATAGGTGAATGTATAATATGATAACAAAAACATTTAGTGAACTAGACTGAACAATTTCAGTGTAACAGTAAGATCGTAGGAAGTAACATTACTGAACATGTCTGGAAATGTGTATTATAAACAATACGATAATAATGGGATGTGTGACGTTAGACAATAGATCTAGCACATGAAATTAAAGTTACATCCTAAAGCACCTACTTTTTGTTATTCTGGAACAGTCTTTTGTATTAAATTAATGTATTAAATTCATATATGTTGTAGTTTACCTTGCTATTTCATTATAGTTTATGATTATTTCAGCATATATGAAAACTTATTTATCACCATAAAAATAGCAGAGGTCTCTAATTCAAACGCTCTGTCGATCCAATTCACGTTTGGCCTGACGAGCTTCAGCAGGTACATTTTTGTTTTGTTCTATTTTTTATATTTATGTGGAGTTAGTGTTGGAGTCTGTGTTGTGCGTGAGGGAGGTCGTTTTTGGGTGTTATCAGACTCCATGTTGTTAACTGCAGCGCCGTCGAATAGACTGTATATAAAAAGGAGAGAGGCGCGCATGCACGTCACATCCAATAGATTTTAGCAGAAAATCCGACCCGGAGACTTCATATAGAAATAGGAATACTAGCCTTCAGAGGTAATAGCAAAACCCAAAAAGTGGATTATTGTAATGTGTGATTACAACCCCTTCACACACAGGCAATTAAAAAAAGGATTAATTTTAGAAGAAAAGTTACATATAGCACCTTTAACACTGATTTAGACAGATTTGTGAACAATAGTTGAGAGAAATAGGCCTTTTGTGTGCATATAAAACGTATTAGGTCTTTGAGTTTAGCTCACACTCTTAGAAGAAAAGGTTCTATATAGAACCTTAAAAGGTTCTAAAGTGCTACGTATTTGGAACCCCTAAAATTTTCTATATCAAAATTCAAGATATGGGGGTTAGAAAATGTATATATTTATATCATTTTATGTAGTTAATCAATATACCACGAAGATTTTCATTTCAGATTTTATCCTCCAAAAATCAGCATGATTAAAATGTGATATTAAGTTTAATAAACAATAATTTAATTACAACTACAAAATATTGGAGAATAATGTAATATATGAATAGCCTATAAAGAACCTTTGTGCCAAACGGGTTCTTTATTGTCATTATTGAACCTTTTTTAGCATAAAATGTCATTTGGAGTTGAGTAAAGAACCCTATGCTACATAATAGAACCCTTTTTTCTAAGAGTGCATAAAAAATGGGGACAAAAACTTGATAGAAGACCAAAAATTTATAGTGTATACACTCACCTAAAGGATTATTAGGACCACCATACTAATACTGTTTGACCCCCTTTGTCATGTACATAGCTTAGACAGTGTACAGTTTATTCTGCGGCTTATAAGCTTAGTGAATCACTCCACAAGACTGTATATAACACTTGGATTAACTGTTATGATTGCTCATTTATGAATTCATAAGCAAACCACGTCATATGCACAAATATATGCAGTATAAGAGTTTGCACATCTTGGATGATGATTTTTAGATGCTTTCTGAAGCATGCTGCAGACTGCTAAGAGCAAACTAACGGTATTTGTTTGATGTTGCGCTGCAGATCATAGGCGGCTGATGCAACCAATTAGCTGTGCTACTGTATGTAGATGACGACGTGATAGCTACCAAATAAGTTAAGGACCTATCAGCCTGTGCCATCTAGAGTTTCATGACAGAACTAAGTAAGCATTCAAATAAATTGTCAGAATGAGTCAAATAATATTCACTGGGGCAGTGTTTGTCTTATTTTAATCTCTCTAATTCCTGAGTTTCTGCTGTCAAGCTTATTGATGCTATTAGTATGGACAATATAACTGCAATGAAAAAATTCACTTGCGTGCATATGCTTTACTGACAGTGGGTATTGCTCCACCATTTGCCACCCACGTGTACAATTTTGGACACACCCCTGCTCTTTGTTGAAGCTGAACCAGATTAAACAGCTTTGACCATGGAAAGTGCAGTGACAATGTAAACTGGAAGACATAATTGTGACATACACAGTAATAATTAAGCTTTTATGTCCACAAAGCACCACCTAATATAAAATTAACTTACCCCATTGAAATAAGTTAAGATTAAGAATAAGAAATAAACTTTAACTGAAGAAAAAAAAAAATCAATAATTAAGATACTGGACTCTAAAAAAAGTCTGAGGGCCAGATGTACGTGCATTGGCGAAAGCAGCATTAATATATGGGGGTAGAATTGTTCCATTATTCAAAATAAATAGATCATGATCCACAAATAAATGTAAAGAGATTCACAAAAATAAATCAAATTCACAAATAAATATATTAAGATCCACAAATAAATGTAAAGAGTTTCACAAAAAAATGCAAAACTCACAAATAAATATAATGAGATTTGCAAATAAAACTATGTATTTACAAATGTTTTTTATGCCACAAACACAACTCTGCCTGGTATTTACTTGTGAACCGCTTTCTGTGCATTTGTAAATCCCCTCACGCATTTGTGAATCGGGTTCTGTGCATTTGTAAATCCCCTCACGCATTTGTGGATTTCGAAACACTTCTGGCGTCGACACGCTGGAAAATCCACAAATAAGTGGACTCCACCCACCGTTTCCTCAAGCCAATCAGATAACGGCCATGCTGAGCTGACCAATCGTAGCACGTTCTCGCTACAACCAATCACGTTAGTCTTTACACTCGGGGCGGGACATGAATGTGATTCATTCGATTCATTTTGAAGATATTAATTGAGCTGTTTGTGTGGTTGCAACAACCTGTTTCCAAAAGGTTGCTGGAGTTTAAGGCTTTTTTATATTTCCATCGGGATTACACACAAATTATGATCACCCTCCCGAGCATAACACCCTCTACACTGGAATCAAGCGGCGCGACAGCGCGTCAGAAGCCAATTAAATCTTCTTTCAATAATGTAATACTAACATGTTTGTAATGTTAACACATTTTGCCCATGACGTTTTCTTACCTGCAGATATTTGACGTGTCAATAATCTCACTTCTTGACTAGTGCTGGCTGCATGCATTATTCATTATTCGTGATAATGTAGGCTTTTACACTGGACCGGTGGACGCGGCGCAGCGCGACACGATGATAGTGAACGGATGTCCGTTCTTCTTCTGAAGCATCGGCTACACGGACGGACGACACATCATTTGCACGGTTTGCTTTGTGTAATGTTAGACTGATTCGCACGGGGTAGACACAATGTAGGAAATGATAAAACGGAGGATTTTGTCTTTAAAGTATAATAGCTAGCGATAGGACATAAATATTATGTAGAATAAGCCTACCAAATTACAGCCAAATGACCATCCATCACTGAAGATGTGACAGCATGTAGGATACTGCTGGGGTTTTAGTATTAAATAATATATAATAATAGAGTATATAATACATAATATTATGTTCATATATTTTTATTTCGATAGACCAGACTGTGTATCAAGCCACATTTTTATGAGCCTTTGAAAATGCAAGAGAAACAGCGCGTAAATCTCTGTTATGGGAACAACGCGTTATGGAAGCGTCACGTTTTTCATGATAAAACTTATTTTTTACAGTCTATGGATACAACAGAAAAGTTGCTGACTGATAAATAACTGGATTCGATCTCATGACAAACAAGCGAGATTGTGAAATTACTGTCCCAAGAGCTTTTTCCACTTCCCAAGATTTAAATACGCATGCAGCAGGTCCGTGGATCTAACGATCCATATTGAAACGTTACATTAAACATGTATCATGCATTTAAAAGTGAAATGTCCAGAACACACGCCATTAGCATTTATTCATCCACTAAAACACTTGATCAACCAATTAATATCGTAAAAAAGTTACAGCATCCAAAATGAATGTTTTTTTTCTCCATTAGGCTACTCAAAACCCCAGTGTACATGTTACATCTTCAATGATGGTCATTTGGGCTGATATTTGGTATTCTACATAATATTTATGTCCTATCGCTAGCTATTTTATTAGCTATTATTTAATTATTAGACAAAATCCTCCGTTTTGTCATTTCTTACATTGTGTCAACCCCGTGCGAGTCTCTCTAACAGGACAAAACAAACCGTGCAAATGATGTGTTATAGATTATAGAAGATTATAGACACGTCATATATCTGCAGGTAAGAAAACGTCATGGGAAAAATGTGTTAACATTACAAACATGTTAGTATTACATTAGACTGCCACGGCAGCCAAGAAGATTTCATTTGCTTCTGACGCGCCGCTTGATTCCAGTGTAGAGGGTGTTATGCTCGGGAGGGTGATCATAATTTGTGTGTAATCCCGATGGAAATATAAAAAAAGCCTTAAACTCCAGCAACCTTTTGGAAACAGGTTGTTGCAACCACACAAACAGCTCAATTAATATCTTCAAAATGAATCGAATGAATCACATTCATGTCCCGCCCCGAGTGTAAAGACTAACGTGATTGGTTGTAGCGAGAACGTGCTACGATTGGTCAGCTCAGCATGGCCGTTATCTGATTGGCTTGAGGAAACGGTGGGTGGAGTCCACTTATTTGTGGATTTTCCAGCGTGTCGACGCCAGAAGTGTTTCGAAATCCACAAATGCGTGAGGGGATTTACAAATGCACAGAACCCGATTCACAAATGCATGAGGGGATTTACAAATGCACAGAAAGCGGTTCACAAATAAATACCAGGCAGAGTTGTGTTTGTGGCATAAAAAACATTTGTAAATACATAGTTTTATTTGCAAATCTCATTTTATTTATTTGTGAGTTTTGCATTTTTTGTGAAACTCTTTACATTTATTTGTGGATCTTAATATATTTATTTGTGAATTTGATTTATTTTTGTGAATCTCTTTACATTTATTTGTGGATCATGATCTATTTATTTTGAATAATGGAACAATTCTACCCCCATATTAATACGCTGCGTCCCAATTCGCATACTATCCGTCCTAAATAGTATTCGAAAATAGAATTAGAACGTCCCAAATCGTAGTATGTTGAAATGAGTGTTTCAAAGATAACGGACGTCTACTATTTCCGGTCAGAATCCGAAGTGTAGATCGATGCACACTCTAACGGCTGATATTGCCCACAAACCATTGCGTGTTGGACGAGGATTCGGTTAGAACTATAAACACGAGTAAAAAGTGTTAAAAAAAAAAACTACAGACACGGAGGACGCGCGAGTTAGGTACAAAAAATACTCCCTCAGCACCTTTTGGACAAAAATGTCCCCATTGAAACCCATTAAAACTGTCATTTTTAATCCCCTGTTCAGTTAACTATAAAATTATGCAATCTTTGTTAAGAGGCTTTCATTCTGATGGCAAGGCTTCAAAATTTTATTTTTTACTATTTTTTATCAGATGGTGCCATTTTTTTTTTAAGTTTGACCTATAAAACAAATATCGCTTTATTCCTGTTTTCTGCTTCGGCATACTACAGACCCAACTGGATAAATTATGCAACAATATTTGTTTGGGTGTGTTGGTATGGATTTCAGAGTGTGGTTAGTATGTGTGTTACAAAAAAAAATATGTGTGTGTGCGCGCATGTGTGTGTTTGTGATACTGAGAGAGAAAAACTGCAAATAACAAATCCAATCACTGTGAGCTCCAGTGGGGTTTTGCTGGGACCCAATGGGGAAAATATGTTACTACGCCCAAACAAACTGTTACCGAAAGCTAATTTTTTGAGATATCATCCTCAAATTTGGAACACAACCTATTTAGATTTATGGCTTTGATTTTATTGCAGTTTTGAGTTCAACCTGATTTATAAATTATATATTTTATGTTAAAAAAAATTATAAATAATTTTCATAAACGTATACCTACACAACTTTTTTTTGGATTTACTTATTATTATATTTTTACTTCAGCAATAATCTGCAAAGCGTCTTCTTTAAAATGATACCAAACTTAAGTCTGTGCTCCGAAGCGTCACATTTTTATGACAGTTTTTTGACTTGGACATTTTTGTCCTCTTTTTACCTATGTGTAACTTTTTTCAATTGATGCACAAGGGTTAAAGGGTTAGTTCACCCAAAAATGAAAAGTCTGTCAGTATTTACTCAACCTCATGTTGTTCCAACCTCGTAAGACCTTCGTTCATCTTCGGAACACAAATTAAGATAAAATCTGAGAGCTGTCTCACTCCTCCATACTAGCCCATAGGCTTCTTGAGGAATTGAAACTTGCTGGCCTCGAAAAGTTATTAAAGACATCGTTAAAATAGTCCAAGAGACTACAGTGGCTCAATCTTAACTTTATCAAACGACGAGAATACTTTTTACTGCGCAAAAACATACAAAAATAACGACTTTATTTCAACTATTCACTTCCTTCTCTATGAGCCTCTAGTCAGTTAATGTAGTGTGATAGCGTAGAGCTACGTCACACATAGGCTCACTATTGTCCGATGCTGGTCATGCGTGTGATGCATGTGACGTACAATAATAGAAGCTTACGCTACTAAACTAGTAACCTGACTCGAAGCAGAGAGAGAAGTAAATGAATAGTTGAAATAAAGTCGTTATTTTTGTTGTTTTTTGCGCACAAACAGTGTTCTTGTCATTTGATAAAGTTAAGATTGAGCCACTGTAGTCACTTGGACTATTTTAACGATTTCTTTAATAACGTTTTGAGGCCAGCAAGTTTCAATTCCTCAAGAAGCCTATGAACTAGTATGCAGAAGTGATCCAACTCTCAGATTTCATCAAAATATCTTCATTTGTGTTCCGAAGATGAACGAAGGTCTTACGGGGTTGGAACAACATGAGGGTGAGTAAATACTGACAGAATTTTCATTTTTGGGTGAACTAACCCTTTAAGAACCTCAACAGTAATATTCTAAGATGTTTGCCAACAGCAACAAAAGAACACAAAAAAGCACTGTTCACTGTTTTATCTACCTAGACTATTATTATGTAAATGAGACACAACCAAAGCCTACTTTATTTCACTAAACGTGACTGTTGGAGTTCTTGAATAAAGTGGATTGAGAGAGAGCAAGAGAAAGTCAAGGTGTGAGTGTATGAGTAAGCCTGAGGATGAGCGTGCGCATCTCTTCGGACGAGTGTGCTCTTCTCATGCACTGTCTCCACGGAAACCAGACAATCCAACATGGCAGCCTGCCAAAGCACGCCTCCCTGCGTCTCTCCGTCTTTCTCCCATTAAACACACCATCCCTCTGTTTCTAAACTAGGTCACTACACCTCCGCTACTCCCTCCATCCCTCCTCTCCCACCCCAGCCTTCCTTTATCTCTCATTCCATGCGAGCATCTATATTACCATAACCTCCTCTTCTCTCCATATCTTTGCCTCCCTCTTGTTCGTCCTCTGTCTCTTCCGTTCTATGCAGTCAAAGTTTAAGTACTTTACAGGCTTGACAAGTTGAACCACTGCTACAAATGCCCCCAAGTAGTTAAAAATACATGACAGAGTGAGAGAGGAAGAGAGGAATGAAGTCAAGGGTCTCTCTCTTCTTTTTAGACATTCATTACATCTCTCTACTACTGATAGTTCGCTCTTGCCCTCCTGCTCCATTGTCAACTTTCAACCTTTCTCCCCCGCCTCTTCAGGTACATTTTTTATCCTCCTAAATCCTTCATATTATCCCTTTCACCTCATCTTTGCCATCCTTTTACTTTCCCTTCTCTCTCTTTCTTTCTCCTCTTCCACCACCCTACTTACTTTCAAAAGACTTTATTAAGGGACATCCACACAGGCAGGGATTTGAAGTGACAAAGCAACCGGAAGTCTTTCATTGTCCACGAGAGTTGGCAATTTCCAATGAGTGACATCGACTGTGATGTGGGCGTGCCCAATGATGAGATGGTTGAGAAATAGTCCCTTTTTGAAGAAAAAGCAATAATGCAAAGTGGGCCCTACCAATGGGAGTGAAGACAATGTAGCTCCAGTGAGTAAAGTGTAGGGTTGGGTATCGAGAATCGACTGGAACCGGGACTAACTTTTCGTTTTTCCCGGAATCGTTCAAAAGTTAAAATTTCAGACTGATCTCATGAAGTAGCGTGCATATGACACGCCAATTCGTATTTGCATTTTTGGCGTGCTATCAAGACGCATAATCGCTTTTCAGTGTGTTTATGAACGCCGTTGACTTAACGTTATATAAATATATGACTTACCTCAACCCTGTCCCTAAACTTAACCATCACTGGGGTTGATGGCATTTATGACTGTTCCCTTACCATCCTAGTGAAAAAAAAGATATGACTTACCTCAACCTTATCCCTAAACTTAACCGTCACTGGGGTTAATGGCATTTATGACTGGACATTTGACGCGCGTGTACAGACACGCGGAATGACGTGGACGTTAATGGCGTAGACATACACGCGGATACACGCGGATAGCTCAAAATGCGTAGAGATAACACGCCACTTGACTCGAAAGTGGCGTGTATGTTTACGCAAAAGTCGTGATGTCATGTTGAAAATTCCGATTCCTAGTTTCGATATTCACAGTCCGCCGACCGGAAGAAGAAACCGCAGAAAAACACCAATGAAGAGGCGTCTACCGGAAGTGTTGGCATAACCGCGCGAGTCGAACATGAGTAGCTTACGTCGGCGGTCCAAAGTGTGGCTTCACTTTTCTAAAAAAAACCCCCAAAATCTCGGCAAAATGCAAAATTTGTGACAAAAAAGGAGTATTTCGCTTTAGAAAGGAGTATTTCCTTCAGAAAGACCGTTGGTTAGCAAGGTTAGCTAGACTTTTTTGACCCTGCCTCTTAAAAGAATCGGAATCGAGAATCGTTGGGAACCGGAATCGAAACAAGGAATCGGAATCAGAATCGTTCAAATTCAAACGATACACAACCCTAGTAAAGTGTAAGTAAAGGAGATCGAATACATCAGATGGCATTGTAAAAAAAATCCCAAAGTCTTATCACATTTAAAACGACACACGTCCAGTTGGTGAGTGTGTACATCTGTAAGACCAGACAGCACCTTTTAAATCTGAGTGAGAGCTGAGCATTTGAACATGCAGACCACAAAACTGATTGAAGGAGGTCTAGTGGAGGACAGTGATCTAAAAAAAGACATACAAAACCACATACAGTATAAAAAAAAACAACTGCAATACATGCTAGACATGTGCAATCAGCACAGAATGTCTATCTTCCACTGTACAATGTGACCGACAACTAGTTGTCCAGTGCGGTTCTGTTCACACAGCAGGGGTTATGCGAAAATGCAGTTGTGAGTCTTGAATACTTAAGTGTGTGTGTGTGTTCGGTTATAGAATGCGGCTGTCACTCCAATGAAAAACAGAACTGTGTATGTAACCATATTTAACACTCAAATACAGTATAAACAACCGTATTCTGCTGCTTTGTGAATGTGGCCTACATATAGGACAGATGAGGGATGGTTGTTACAGTAGAAGTTGCAAGTCTTTGTGTCCTTGATTTTGAGATTATCTTGATTAAAATTGCATTTGCATTCAGGTTGTTCAGAATACATAATGCATTATATATATATATATATATATATATATATATATATATATATATATATATATATATATAATTTGTCAAACTTTCAATTAAATTATAAAAATATACAACTTTACAGTTGTGTGTGTGTGTGTGTGTGTATGAAGAGTTCAGATGCAAAAGCCTCTAAATGCCATTTGAAATTTTCTTCTAAAATGACCATTTTTATCAAGCTTGTATATTTAAGTTCAGTAATTTCACTTAAATGACAATTAATAGGTAATCTTCATTGCCATTTAAGTGAAATTACTGAACTTAAATATACAAGCTTGATATAAATGATCATTTTAGAAGAAAATTTCAAATGGCATTTAGAGGCTTTTGCATCTGAACTCTTCATATATATATATATATATATATATGAAGCAAATATGAAAAAAAAAAACTTTATCAAAGTTTAAGATAAATACAACAAAATACTCACAAAAAATAAAGCAAAAAGTATTTCTCTCTCCTCTATTATAAACAACAATGAGTGAAAAGCTGTAATGTTTTCCATTCTGCTCCAGTTCATACATTTTCCCAAGAATTTTTTTTTTTTTTTTTTTTTTTTTTTTGCGATCAGGTTCTCAAAAGCTATGGTTACATAGGCACCAATATTACTGTGCGTATCAGTGCATAAACAGTGTATGTTGTACACAGGCCTCTCTTTTTCTCTCTTGTCCTCCGATATCCCCTACATCTCCCATGCCACCAAAGACAGTTAATCACCCCATGTATAAAAGATTAAGCTGTAACTCACACTAGGCCCTTTGGCCTATAACTACACTCAAGTGCTATACTGTGTACAATGTAAAGGCATACTTAATTGCGTGAGTCTGTGTTGGTGTTTTTGTAATACGAGTGTCATGTCTATAATAAATTGGACTGCATTTTAACACAGCAGGCAAATCAGTGGCATTCATGGCCGCCACTTTTGATTCTATTGAATAATTAACATACCTTTGTCAGCAGGCGCTTTTTTAACGAGGAGAGAAACCTTTGATCCAACCTCGTGGACTGATCACTTGTTGTGCGAGACGAGCCGTATACCCTGCGTGACCTCATCATTGCTTCTCATCATTGCATCCTATCTGTCTTTTCTGTCTTGTTTCCTCATTCACTTCCTTCATCACTCGTTTATGTCCTGCTCCCTTTTCTCCAATTATGTTTAACACTACAACTCAGCATTTTTTTCCCCCATAAGGCCTTTGTATAATGACTCGTGGCAGGGCTTCAACATAGTGCTTAATTATGGACACAGATTGGACCTACACATGAAAACCATCACAGATCGTGTCATCAAAGAACCGTTACAAATTATGAAGTGCATATGCCACAGTAAAAACTTACAAACATGTTTTGAGCACATTTTCAAGGGTCTAGCAACACCGAGATCATGGGGTTGTTTCCCCAACTCATAAACTGTATAACTCAAATGCAATGTACTGTAAGTCAAACAAATACATACATATAAAATATATACACTGCCATTCAAAAGTTTGGGGTCACTAAGATTTTTGGGGTCAGTAAGAAAATATGCTTTATTTTTTTGTAATTGTTTACTGCATTGCAATATTTAAGAGATCCTTCCATGTTATATGTTGCTAAAGACCTAAATATGTAATAATGATTTGCAAAATATACATGAATTTAAGGGTGCTGCTTTTTGTCCCATACCATATACTTTTCATTAATTTAGGATTTTGATGCCTGGTCTAAAGGGAAAAGAGTGACTGTGTATGTTTTTTTTTTTTTTTTTTTTAAACATTACTGCAGCAGGTACAAATTGCTGTAATTTCCAGGTGAAATGATTACTAGTTTACTAGTGACATAGTGAGGGTTCTGTTTCTTACACAAAGCTATTGTAAGACTTCAAAAGACATGCAAAACAGAGCACAAGTTACATTGAAAGGAGCCGCTTGGGGGTGAGTAGATAATGAAACATTTTTAATATTTTGTAACTATTATAAAAGTATGTTGTTGTATACCTACTGTGGTTTGCCTGTAGCTCTACTGGTGGAGTTCCAGGAAAAGAACAAACTCACAGAATGTTCCTCAAATAGACAGTAATTGGCTTAAATGTATCTAAACATGGTGTGGTTAAATTTTATACTGTGGTTTAATGCGGTTGTGGTTAAATTTAAAATATAGTAGATAGAACATTATTTACAATTATGTTCTGCTTTTTAAGGGCCCGTTCACATATCGCGCCTAAAAACGCGCAGAAAACGCTAGGCGCACGCGTTCTCCTTTTTCCAAATATGCGCTAGGGTGGTTGCGCTCCTGAGGCGTCTGTCGTTGCTAAGCAACCATCAGCTGCGCTATCCGTTACATGAAGGAAATTTCAGCAATGGATTTCCACCACCGAAAACCCTTGCTGTAACTCTGTTACAAGATTTATTTAAAGTAAGAAACGCCGCAGTGTTTGGGTGCACCCGATACTACAAAAACGCAATGATGAGCTGTTCCTCCATTTTTTTCTGCTGAGGTAATAAAAGTGGCGAGGAAGCTGATTGGTTGGTTCGTGTCACGTGACCTACGGTGCGCTTGCGGCATTCTGAAAAGTTGAGATGTTTTTATCTCGATGCGGCGCGGACATGCATGGAAAAAACGAGCGCGTCGCTTCCATAATGAGTGTGCATACCACGCGCAAAACGCGTGCCTCCATTTGAAATAATGAACTTGAGCGCGCAAAAGATGCGATATGTGAATCGGGCCTAACCTTACTAAAGCCTCATCTACACTCACCAAAAATATTATTAGGAACACCATACTAATAATGTGTTTGACCCCCTTTCACCTTCAGAACTGCCTTAATTCTATGTGGCATTGATTCAACAAGTTGCTGAAAGCATTCTTTACAAATGTTGGCTCATATTGATAGGATAGCATCTTGCAGTTGATGGAGATTTGTGGGATGCACCTCCAGGGCACGAAGTTCCGTCTCCACCACATCCCAAAGATGCTCTATAAGGTTGAGATCTGGTGACTGTGGGGGCCATTTTAGTACAGTGAACTCATTGTCAGGTTCAAGAAACCCATTTGAAATGATTTGAGCTTTGTAACATGGTCATGGACATGGTCAGAAACAATGCTCAGGTAGGCCGTGGTATTTAAACGATGCCCAATTGGCATTAAGCCTTGTTCACATTACATGATTTTAAAACGTCGGGCTGAACTGTGCGGTTCACACTACATGACTTGCTCTCTGTGAAATCAGGAGTGTTCAAGTTGTTTAGCTGTTCACACCACACAACACAACGTGATTGATCCACAACAGGAGGTAACACACTACACGAGTTGACAACGCACTACAGATACAACCACGATCGGATGATAAATCATTTGTGATTCTAATGAGAGCTATACTATGGTACGGTCTAAATCCTGAAAATAATCAAATAAATAATGAGTTGACAACAACTCTGTCACCCAATGATTCTATCTTGTCTACAAAGCACGTTTTGTCACGAAAAACCACACAATAATACTAACCAGAAATGACACGAAACAGCACGTGCACCAATAATACCCAGCGAAGAAGAGAACATAACACGTGAATAAGGACGTCAGACAGAAACTAGTGCTGCACACTGTTTGCGTGATGATTTGCTCTGAGAAATAATTGGAAGAAAAAAAAGAAAAACTAAAATTTACCCGGTGACCTCAACCTCATGCGTTGCTATGATTGGCTGTACTCATGATATCACTGAGGCTGAGTCGCGCGACGGCTCTGGATATCTAGCATGCTAGATATTTTTCTGGGCGATGCGTCTGCGATCGTCTTCGCTGCGTTGTTGACTCTTTCATACTAACAGATTGGCAAGCGCTCATCGTCCGCTAATCCCCCGCGATTTGCACGCGATAACACCCTGACATGTCGGCGAGCTCAACAATTTGCAAATCGGGCTTAAAATCCTGTAGTGTTAACTTGGCTTAAGGGGTCTAAAGTGTGCCAAGAAAACATCCCCCACACCATTGCACCAGTACCATCAGCCTGCACAGGGGTAATAAGGCATGATGGATCCATGTTCTCATTCTGTTTACGCCAAATTCTGACTCTACCATCTCAATGTCTCAAAAGAAATCGAGACTCATCAGACCAGGCAACATTTTTCCAGTCTTCAACTGTCCAATTTTGGTGAGCTCTTGCAAATTGTAGCCTCTTTTTCCTATTTGTAGTGGAGGTGAGTGGTACCCGGTGAGGTCTTCTGTTGTAGCCCATCCGCCTCAAGGTTTTGCGTGTTGTGGCTTCACAAATGCTTTGCTGCATACCTCGGTTGTAACGAGTGGTTATTTCAGTCAAAGTTGCTCTTCTATCAGATTGAATCAGTCGGCCCATTCTCCTCTGACCTCTAGCATCAACAAGGCATTTTTGCCCACAGGACTGCCACATACTGCATGTTTTTCCCTTTCCCCACCATTCTTTGTAAACCCTAGAAATGGTTGTGCGTGAAAATCCCAGTAACTGAGCAGATTATTGTGAAATACTCAGACCGGCCCGTCTGGCACCAACAACCATGCCATGGTCAAAATTGCTTAAATCACCTTTTTTCTCATTCTGACATTCAGTTTGAAGTTCAGTAGATTGTCTTAAACAGGACCACACCCCTAAATGCATTGAAGCAACTGACATGTGATTGGTTGATTAGAAAATTGCATTAATGAGAAATTGTACAGGTGTTCCTAATAATCCTTTAGATGAGTGTATATATATATATATATATATATATATATATATATATATATATATATAAAAAAAAACATTTATAAAGACTTAACTCTCCCTCTCTCCCCCTCTCTCATCCACTGTCAATTTCCTGTCTCCCCTCAGAGTATGATGAAACTTTAAAGCTGACTGAATGACTAACCTTCCGTGTTGTTGTTCCAAGATTTCTGTCTTTCATTTCAGAAGGTTTTACTCTGGGCATTTGGCTTGTCTATTCTCCTCATCATGATGTCTGTACTTGTTTTTGTCTTTGCAACAACTTGTACGAGTGACAATTCTTTCACTGAGATTCACAATTCTCTTTTTCATCACCCTTTACCCTCACACTCTCATTGTTCATCCCTTATCGTCTCTGATCATTCTCCCTTCACTTACTTTTTTAACTTTTTTTTTTTTTTTTAGTTTTTGTCTTGGTAAAAAAAAAAAAAACATGGATGATGTAGAGACATAAGATACAGAATGCACTACAACTTGACTATATGTCCTCTCTTTTATCTACTCTCACTCAAGACTCAAATGAGAAGTAAATGTTTTGCAACCTAATCCCATTAGAGAACTGGTTGAGTACCAAATGTACATCCTGTCCTCCTTAAAGGCATGTGTGTACTGGAGCTGTAGAGGAATGTTCCATGTAAGTTGAGTACAGTTGACAGAATCTGTAGGTTTACATCCAAGGAAACAAAAGGTATATCTTCAAATGTTGAGTGAGAATAAAGACAGAATCAATTAAGTTAACTTAAGGAACTTAATTATAGCTTATTTAAGAATGTGAAACACTGTACACAATTAAAATGTTTAGGTTACAGCTGCATCAGTCTCTGAAAAAACAAAATCAACAGCGATGTTTACTTGTATCTGATTTTGATGTAACTAAACTCTGAAACCAGAACAAATACCATTTTTGCTTTGAATGAACTAAGTAAATTCCTGCATTCTCGACCACATCTAACTATGACTGGCTTGAGTGCATGTTAATAGTAAGCCATACATTAAAAATTGTTGCTATATTCAAAGGCTGAACATTTCACTGGCGGATTTCAATTGTCTCGTGACTTTCTCCAATTTAGGAATATTCGGGTGCATTGTAATAATATATATATATATATATATATATATATATATATATTATTACAATATTCCTAAATTGGAGAAAGTCACAGTCATATATATATATATATATATATATATATATAATTACAATGCACCCGAATATTCCTAAATTGGAGAAAGTCACGAGACAATTGAAATCCGCCAGTGAAATGTTCAGCCTTTGAATATAGCAACAATTTTTAATGTATGGCTTACTATTAACATGCACTCAAGCCAGTCATAGTTAGATGTGGTCGAGAATGCAGGAATTTACTTAGTTCATTCAAAGCAAAAATGGTATTTGTTCTGGTTTCAGAGTTTAGTTACATCAAAATCAGATACAAGTAAACATCGCTGTTGATTTTGTTTTTTCAGAGACTGATGCAGCTGTAACCTAAACATTTTAATTGTGTACAGTGTTTCACATTCTTAAATAAGCTATGATTAAGTTCCTTAAGTTAACTTAATTGATTCTGTCTTTATTCTCACTCAACATTTGAAGATATTCCTTATATATAAGATGTTTACTGTTAATGTCTACTTTGGAATATTTGGCCATTTATGATCATCAACTATTGGTCCTACCAAGATAGAATATTGGGTCAATAAAATGAAATTAATTTAAGTGAAGTTTAAGTTAAAAAAAAATGGTGTGGTGCACAATGGTGGAGTTGGCGGTTACCATATGGCACTTTTCAACCTAAAACCAAACTTGCTAATTCATACGAGTTCAATTCCTCATTGAAAAAGTGATTTTAAGTCATTGTGTGCATTTGCATTTTCATTTTTTTTTTTTTTAATAAATGAATAGATTCGGACAATAATATAAGCACAAATGTTATCAACCCTGACATTCCCTGGGTATGTATCCTTGGCCTCGCTGTTGCTTGTGCCATGTTGTTCAACTGTTTGAGTTACAGGGACATTTAAAGCGAGACAGACAAGACAGAGTCAGACAGACTGACTCACTGACTGAATGATCAATCCCAGGTGGAAGATTGGGGTGCATTAAAAGCCAGACAATAAATCTGTACAGTACTCGGCAAGAACCACATATAATTGAATGAAAACAAAAATGAAAAATGTGCCTCTACTTTCATTTTTGCAAAACACACATTCAATTCACTACAGATTCAGAGGTGGTACGCAGAAGGATGTTCAAGTAAAAGCCCCAGAAGGAAAGACAGTCTAAAAGGTTTGGCAACCACTGCAATAGAGCATTAACCTTTTAGTGTCACTCACTGGACATTACATTTCCAAACTGCCAAAATATGGCCAAACAACGTATTGAAACATTCCCAGATTCACATTCATCTGTTTCAATTAAAACTGTGTATGCTTTGACCACCACTCTAAAGGTGGGCATACACTGTGCGATGTCTGTGCGATTTCAGCAAGGTACCTACTCACACTCAACGAGTAAATCGCATGCGATGCAAAGCCAAAGTTCAGGATTTATGTGCTCACACTGTACGGTCCGATCGTCGAGCTGCGACTTCACTGCTCACACTATACGTGTAATATCTGCGATAACCCCCTGGATTGCGCATATTTACATGTATGTATCCAGGGATATTGTCAAAACAAGCATCTGCTATCAGTATCTAGATGATTTAGCATTTTCAATTTATGCATTTAATTATTATTAGCATTATTGTATTATCATTATTAGTGGAGGCCTATAGGCTAATTTTATTATTAAATTGATCCGCTATTATAATTAATTTGCCACACAATATTTTCACAGCACATAACCAACGTGCTGTGAGGATAATAAAATATTACATCATCTTACTCATTAAAAATTGTCTAAAACATTTAGGTCGATTACAATGAATTATAGGCATATAAAATAACTATAACAGTATACATTGTTTGACAAATTAATAAAAGAGGTGTTACATCCTACCCTATCTCACGACCAATTCGTACGAATTTGTACGAGTGATTCAAAAGTGGCTAATTCGTACTAATTCATACGACCTCACTCGTACGAATTCATACGAATTGCCTAAACCCACGTGATGGTTATGTTTAGGGGCGGGGTTAGGGGTAGGTCAATCGTATGATTTCATACGAATTGGCCAATTCGTAAAATATGTACGATTTCACAAAAAACGTACTAATTCGTACGAGTAAGGTCGTACGAATTGTTACGAATTAGCCACCTCGTAAAATTCGTACCAATTCCCGTGAGATCGGGTTGCTTACATCGCAGGTGGCTTGGAAGACGGTGGGTAATATATTATCTATTTTGCAACACGAACTGGAGGTAAGCAACAGAAATTTGTAGCTAGTTTGAACTACAGAACTTAAAGATCTCCCTCTTTTCGTTTTTATTTTATTTTTGCTGCAGATGAAATGGTTAAACTTCTGTTTTCGTGCAGGTGCAGTGAGGGAAAAAACACTGAGTTTAGGGCAATCGGTTCGTAGCTTTGCTTCAACAGTACGATATAGTCACGAGGAGCGACCGAAATTTCTGACATGCCAGAAATTCATCCGACCATCCAATTGTCGATCGTGAGAGGTTAATCGCCTCTCGTTTCTCCCTGTACACTGCACGAACACTGCACGACAAACGACAAGGCTGAAAATCGGTCCGACACGAAAAAGAGTTGCACGAGTAAGAATTCGGCTCAAAATCGGACCAAAATCGCACAGTGTATGCCCGCCTTTAAAGTGTCGCGAAATGTAATATCATTCTGAAGAAATGTTGTCACATGCACATATTTCCAAAGAGCCTGGGTTGAAACAGGGCATTAGAAAGAGATTTCTCTCCGTTCCAGTTAAGAGTGGCCTGATCAGTGACCCGCACACACACATGCCTGTTCAGTGGTGATTAACAATATTGTGCTGTGCTGCATTGCTAAGTGTGATTAACCAGGCACTATGGCAACATGCAATAAACAAACAGTGAGTGGTGTATCAAGACTGGCACGTCATTTCTGAGCAAACACGATGATTAATAACAGACAGCAGGATGATGGAGAGCAGTTTTTCATCTGTCAGCCTCTCGCTCTCTCTGCATTCCCGAAATGTCCTTAGAGCCACGTCTCCTGTCCATCTCTCTATCTCATCTTTCAGTGGCTCTCGTTATCTTTCTCTGCCTTCTCTACCTGCATTGTCCATTTGTTGTCTTTATTCATACAGAAACCAGAAGCATACAGTAAATTCGGTCCGTGACGCTATCGCTCTCTGCATTCTCACCGCCCGCTTCACTCACTCTGATGAGATAAGAGAGAAGCAGATGTCCCAGCTGTCCGGAGTGTACTCTACAGAGACAACTGTGCAGAGAAAGGCTCTGCATGGAGACGTTCATACCCGTCACAGACATTTTTTTTTTTTTTTGACCGTCACTTGTTTTTTGCTCAGAGACAAGTGTCAAGTTGTTGCTAGGTTACTAGACATGGGAGACTTGATGTGCACATGACAGACATACATATGGGAAGCACCTTGTCCTTATCGGGGAAAAAGTCCATTGAGCAGCTTCTCAAATGCATTACAAATTTGCTTTAATATTGCAACTGACCTTGAACCTATGCTGAGTTTAGTCTGCCCACAGGACCCACAGTCCTGTAGGCAGACTAAACGATAATGCACATTATCAATTTGGCAAGCTCTAATCTGATTAGACAACACTTTACATTAAGGTTTAATTTGTTAACATTAATTAATGCATTCGTATCATAAACGTTTACACTGCAACACCCAAATCAGAACACTAATGGATACTGACTCACAGAGATAAACAGAGTTACTAAAGATTATTTAAGAATTATTTAATGATGAAATAGAATATAATGACAGGACCGGAGCATGACACAGAGTCAGAGCCAGGATATTTGCTTTTCTAAACAGTAATCTCTGTATTTTTTTAAAAGTGATTTTAATATTGCGTGTAAAAGTTTTGTTTTTGCCATTTAAAGATGTGATGCCACTAACTTGACATTTTCAATAACCTGCCAAACTTAAAGGGGTGATGAACTGAGAAATCAAATTTTCCTTGAGCTTTTGACATCTAACACCGTGTCCTAACTACACGCGACGCGACGCCGCAATAAAAGGTATCTTTTCCATGTTAATCAGAGTTTTTGTCCTAACCAGACACGACGGCGACATGCGAAGTTTCTAAATTAGAAACGGTTCCTATTTCTGCGACGTCGCGGCTGACAGAATGAAGAAATTACACTGGTTGTGAGTACACATTATTTATTTTTAGTTAAAAATAGGTCACTGTGCCGCAAGCGATAACGGATAATTTACTATTATTTATTATTATTTATTTTGAAAGCATCTTATATAGCGTTCAAAATGAATTCTACACAAACATACAAATGTACTTCATAACAAAATTAGTCTATGAGTATATTTTGTTAATGTTTTGATTTTTAATAATGTTATTTCTTGATTTGATTGTCCTTACCCATTTACAATGCAAGTGCGGGCCAACAGTGCGCTTTCACAGAGAGACGCTGCCTGCTCACACGCTATTCTGGATGTGTGGCGTCTCACAGTCGCGTCGCGTCTAGTGTGGACAGACACACTTGCTGACGCTGGAATTTTATCGCGTCGCGTGTAGTTAGGACACGGTGTAAGAGGTCATCATATTATAATAATATCCTGTAAGTTTCAGAACTGAAAACGTCCTTGTTAGTCCAATAAAAGCTTTTATTGACACCAGCCTCTGAAAACGACTCGTTTTTAAAAGTGGGGAACTATGACGACAAAGAGGATAAAACACCACCCCCACAGAAGAAGATCAACGCCTGCTTCAACACGTCAGGTATAGCCCCGCCCACCGATTCGCGCATTACACACATAGCTAAGTAACATACATGTACATGCTTACCTCGTGATGACAAACTGGATCGAGCTACCGAGCAATACAGTCGCTGCATAAGCTTCCTGTGGATTCCAATAGGACTGCATGGATAAACTTTATTTTTAATGACGTTCCAGCTGATGAGGGTAAAACATCGTCGTCTGTTCGCTTCATTTGACTGAGGATTGTTTTGTAAACAAGACTGGATTTGCAGACCGATTAAGAGTAAAGAACGGTGCTGTGCCGTCTATATTGGATCTGACAGGAATTGTGTAACACACGGGCTCTGGGTCGAACATGTATGGGCGAATCCGGTTGCCATTTTACATTGGACGTTTTCCACCATGTGCACCACCGACGAAGGGTGAGTTAAACTCATTATAATATGCAAAACTGTTCTTCACTCGCAGCAGTGGATGTTTACTTCCAAGTCTTCAGTGCGACACGCCCATAAAAACCGACTGTTTTTTAGGTAGGCTCACAACCTGGGTACAAAATAGCCTATTACTTATTCATTTTTTATGTTTTTGAATGCAAAAACCAAGCGAACATTATAAGTTGACCTCAGACAACAATATAATAAACTCTAAAAAGACAGTTCATGACCCCTTTAATTAGGTTAACTTAGGTTAAATAAGGTTACTGCATTATCTATCATGAAAGTGAACAATTAACAACATGCATTTATTTTATCGAATACTAGCTCAAAATAAATTACTTTTCATTGTTAATTAATGATTGTTCATAAATGTTAATTTATACAACTTTAAATATTAAAAATGTTTTAGTGTTATGCAGAAACTCAGATTAAAGCTGCAGCCTGGCGTTTTTTCCTCTTTTTTCCTCTTCCATCTCTGGCCGAAATCTGCAATTGCAGTCATTCGCGGAATTCTAAACTTTACGCAAGTTGTACTCGCCTTGTAATACCCTCGAAATTGCACAGCGTGGATAAGCACAAAGAGAATGTGCGGCTGTCAGTCACCGCGCCGGTGTGGATACTGGCATTCAGAATCACAGATTATTCTTTTTGGAAGTATGACCAACATAAGAATTTTCACCAGAAAATGTCATCTGACCTAGAAAGAAACATCCACCTTTGTTCTGGTTATGACATTGCAGTAAATTGCACTGATTAAATTACTTATAAGTTATCATATCACGCAAAACTGTGCAAATTATACTTTGTTCACAAATTGTTAATGTTAAAGGGTCATGAAACCCCCCTCTTTCAGCTCAAGTCTAGCTCAAAATCTTTTTTGAAAAATGCAACTGAAATGGGCGTGGCTAGCTGTGAGAAGAAGGGAGGGAGTGGGTGTTGTATGACCATCACGTCACCGTCACATGCATTTCGACTGTCACTAAAAAGCAATGGTAAAACGTGAGGAAATGCTAGATTTTTATATAGCCGTCAAAGTTAAAGTCTTATGAAGTACATTGACACTTTATTATAGTCCTTTCAAAAGTAAGTGAATGTCCTGCTACAAATATTAGCCTACAGTAATCGTAATTCTAATTAAAACATATTAATGTAGGCTACATGTATAATTATAATGTTATTATAAAATATATGGTGGTTTATAAAGACACTATAAATACATTTCAGAAAAAAATATTAATTTTCTGCTTAAAAAATCGTTCCGTGCATAGTCATAGACATAGACAGTAAAAGAAAGTGCAGTCTACGCGCCCTCTGAACCCTCATAATAAATGACTTCTCATTTTAGACACACACACCAGCGCAGACACACCTCTGAAGGGATAGAAAGTCCTCGGGATACCGCATCACTCGCAAGACGCAACTTGGATTAGTTGTCAACAAGGCGAAGTCCATCATTCTCCTCTTGTCGAGCTCTCTCGCGAAAATGTTCGCGGCACATATAGTTTAGATCTGGTTTAGACGTGTCCGTGTTTTATGGCAAACCAACCGTCTAGCCCTGGCATCATCGCGGGGAACATATTCAACGCACTTGGACTTTGCACCATGAAAAAAAATAGTTTGCGTCCCATGATTGCCTCTCTCATCAAACGTTATTACGCGATATCACAGTTTGTCATGTCTGTCATTGGAAAGATCCACGTGGGGTCATGAATAATTAAGAGGCCGTGTCTTCTCATAGGAAAAGACCGATGAGTCATCAACGCACTGTGTAGGGCACTGCCACGTCACCCACTACAATGAAGATTTTAAACCCGGAAGACGAAAAAAGCGGAAAAAAACTCAAATTTAACCATTTTAACCTTATTATTAAATCTAACAGATGCTAACATTGTCTTCAATGGTGTTCAACACACATACCTCTGTTATAATCTCAGAAAATTTGGTTTGGGGTTTCATGACCCTTTAACAACATCAGCGTGACCACATGTAATGTCCTTCCGATATGTATCCTTTTTTGCATGGGTCCAGTTGCAGTATCTTTTTTTCTGTAGCAACTCTGAAGTCTGAACGAAGTCTTTTGCATTTTACAGCAGGTGAATATATTGTCACTGGTGATTGTCGTTTGAACCTTTCTGGATCCACCATCAAATTGATGAGTTTAATTATATCAAGTGCAATAGCCTACAAGCCGAGACTCTTTCTTTATGTGATGTGACGTAATGATGCAAAGACATGTTTGAAACTCCTGTGGAAATCCACCAATCCCACTGGAATTAAAAACATTATCATAAGCTTAGGTTATCGAGCTAAGGCAAGCATATAGTTTTGAACACTGGCTGGTTATGTATTTTCTCAAATATGTATTTTGGATAATTTTTAACCCCCCCAAAAAAAGCTATGGACTGCGGGTTTAATAAAATGCTGTATAGTTGTCCATTCATGATAGCTAGTGCATTAACTGATTTAATAAACTAATTAGGTTTGGAAAGTTAGTGGCATCAAATCTTTATTTAAAGTTTAAAGTTACTACTACGAGTTTATTTAGAACAACAGTAAAATTACAATATTGATATTTATGGCTGTCTTAATATCTTTCAAACGTTAAAATAGAAAAGCCGCTTAAATCCGCTTGAAACATTTTAATTTTTGGGTGAACCATCCCTTCAAAGCTTCTTTATTTGTTGAAAATATTTTTTTGTTGATTGTATTCTTTCGCACACTAGGAGCTCATCATCCATTTTATATGCTTGCCAACAGAATGGTTTTAAATGAAATCCCTGCATAAAGTACATTTTATAAGTTGCTTCAGACAAAATAAGCCCATTTTGCGATTCATGTCCGTCATACTTCTAAGGTAAAAAAAAAAAAAAGAAAAGAAACGATTATTCCACTCCCTCCAAAAAAGGATTATGAGTTCTCACTTTCACAGTGCATCATACACAAGTACCAGCATAATGATATGAGATTCCAAGTGCTCAAAACTCTTTTTTCCTTTTCTTGCCCCCGTCACCTCCCAAGTTGACTGCCTCAGTCTGAAAAGGGTCTCCATCTCCTAAGAATGAATGCACGGACTACCCATCTGTTGGTGCTGATAACCATGGTCTCCCCTCCCTCCCGCCTCTCTCGCTCTCTGTGTCCTGTTTTGGATGCTGCCAGTTCAGCTGTACTCTGTCACTAAAAGGGCAAGAGTCTGTTGCCAAGCTACTGGAAAAAATGGCAATTAGCGAGCAAAGAGAAGAAAAATAAAGAACAATAATTTTTAAAGGGTTTGTGTCATTTATATATATATATATATATATATATATATTTTTTTTATTTTTTTTATTTTTTTTTTTTTTTTTGAGGAATGAGTTTGACTTAGAATTGATCTTTGTGAGTTTTAATGGAATATCTTGAGGTTTTTTGTTGTCAGTGTAATTTTTGTTGACCTGATTGTCCTGACCTGTGTCTTATTTTCCAAATAAACCATGCATGTATGTATATGTATATGTATATGTATATGTATATGTATATGTATATGTATATGTATATGTATATGTATATGTATATGTATGGATGGGTAAATAATATATTATATATTTAAATAATAAAGGTTTGTTTTTCTTATATTAAATGTTCTATGAGTTCTTAACGGTGTCTGAAAGCTGAAACATGCCCTTCACAGTCAGTGAAAATTGGTGAGCAATCTGAAAACATACATCTTTCACTGCCTATGATATGTCACAATCCCCGTGCATATGGTTTGGCAGTCATTGTTAAAAAATGGGTGCCCAAAGAACTTCAAATAAATAAATTAATAAATAATCCAAGTGCATTTTATTCACTAAATCATCACTGAAGCTCAACTGATTTTTTTTTTCTAGATCATTACAAATTATGGTGCCTTGGAAGCCATGTCTGAAACCACTTTGTGCACATAAAACACTTTAGATATCATTGACTGTTCAGAAAGGGATACTGCATAACTCAGTAGACACCAGTGATGCGCGGGTCAATGTATAAACAACCCGCAACCGACCGACGTTTTCAACTGCCCGCCCGCAACTCGGACCGCAAAAAAAAAGTAATGAAATATTGTACCCAACCCGCTTCCTGACCGCATTTTTAAAAGTAGTAAATGCTCATCGAAGCGTTATTGGGCCATAGACGTGTAACAACGCAGCATCGCAAGAAGACGTAGGCCTACACATAACAAAGGCAAAGCCAGCACTTTGCTCATCATCTTTCATTATTTCAGCAAATGTCTCCCACACTTTTACTCTTTCTATTTGTGTATTTGCGGAGCTTCCACTCCCCAGTCTTCACCTTGTCTCGTCTCTAGTACTATGTTAAAGGGGGGGTTGACTGCGATTTCACTTTTTTCATTTTAAATAGTGTGTAATGTTGCTGATGGTGCATGAACAGTATCTGCAAAGTTACAGCGCTGAAAGTTCAATGTAAGCAGAGATATCGTCTTTTAAAAATCAGGAAGTGTAAACGCCTGCAAAAACGACTGGATTGGGACTACAGCTGGGTTATGGTACGTCACTAACCCGCACATTTGCATCAACCACTCCCTTTGGAATATGCAGGAAAGGGCATGCGTATATTTCTGGAGCACGTCGAGTGAGTTGTGTTCACCCAGCTGACAGGTCTACTGTGTTCGAGCTTCCCACGGATGTTACTTCGTCAACAATGGACAAAATTTATGTTTGATTATATTCCTGAAAGTGACGATCGTAATCTAGCTCTCTGTGCTGCGCATTTTACGGAAGACAGCTTCCAGAATCTCCACGAGTTCAATGCAGCAAGAAACTGTTAATAAACAATGAAGCTGATCCAACTTTAAAACCAGAGGCAGCAGTTGTTGGGCCACAACCTGTAAGTAGGCTAAGACTTAATCATTTTAAATGTATTTGCATGTATAATTCCAGACGTAACGTCAGCCTGTGTTTTATTTATTTATTTATTTTTTCAAATGCCAGCGCTGGCTTTATAGCCACTAGGCTACTAGTTATGATAGTATTCTGTGTCTACGACAAATGCGTACAAACATTATGGACCTGAATTTTGTATAAGTACTAATGTTGTAAATGTATTTTTCATGTGTATATGCTTTATGACGTTATTTTCGCTTTGATCAAGAACGTAAACTTGCCAACGCTGTTTGTGTTTAACATTAGTAGGCAGTCAGTTGCTATCGTTGCCAGTCAGATGCTATTGTGTAAAACAAACGTGTATATGGTTAAAAATGTGGCAAATTATCATTCAGAAACGTTTAGTAAGAACCATGTGTGGTGAGGTTCTGCCTGACTTTCTTCATCGTCTGATTCTGCCTCACTGATACTGCAGTCTCGACATCATTATTTACGTGTATCCACCGTCTATCTATGTCTATGGTATCCACCTTTGGCATGCCCGTTTCGCCCGTAAAGGTAATGGGCGTTAACCTTCCGGACAACGTGAGCGACAGTTTAGCCAATCACAACACACCCGCCCAAACGAACCAATCTGAGCCCACTACGTGTTTCTGAGGGAGTGTTTTCATAGAATCAGGAAGTCAACCGCTCGTTCAGGGGACAGAGGAGAGCGCGGCTTACAATAAAGGTGAAGTTTATGAAAAATAAGACTTTTTAAAAAAGAAAAAACACGAATACATGTTATATTGCACCCTATAAACACAATCATGCAAAGAAAAAAAGTAGTCAACCCCCCCTTTAATACAAATGTTTAATTGCCATCTTTTTTCAAATGACCCGACCAACCGCGTTCCGAATATCATTAAAAACATTTTTGGATGACCCGTAACCGTGGGTAACCGTGGGTGACCGCAGGCACCCGCTCATTTCGGATCAACCCACGCATCACTGCTAGACACTGTATACTGTATACATACTATATTATGCAATCATAAACATTTCAAAATCAGTATGCAAAACTGTTGTGCCATTTTATTTTGTGACTATTTTTTTTTTTTTTTTTTTTTTTAAAACAGCAAGTCGAATCTATACAAATAATAAAATTGTAATGTTGTATTTTTAATCTTAAATCTTATTTTTGGCAGTCAGACCACAAAATATGAATATCTTGAAAAAAAATAAATAAAATAAAAAAATCAAGCTTACAGTATGTTTCCGGCTCATTCAGCACACCAGAGATGGAAGGTCAAGGGCTTCACTTTAGTTCTTAATCTCTGTTCTTCATATTACATAAAAAGAGTGATAGATACAGTAGTAACAAAAAGATGAATTTTCCAATGACAAAATGGGCAGAAATTTATCTAGGTGAATACATATTAAAGGGAAATAAAGAAAAAAAGGACCATATGAGCACAAAAAAAAACACTCACATACACCGATTCTCGACTCTGAGACTTCGAAACAGTGCTAATTCAGGGGGGAAAGGCCTTTCTAAACATGTTAGCCTGAATTAGACTGTATTGCTGGAAAACACCAGTGTTACCGAATAAAAGAGGAATGACAGTGAGTAGGTGAAAAAAAGGACGAGTAGAGCATAAGAGGAGGACAAACAAGAGGGATATGGCATGCTAGTGAGAGAGAAATACACAGGGGGAAAAAAAACAGGTTATTAGGGATAGAAGAAAAAAATATCCCTCATGAGACGTAACAAATATGTTTAGACAGACCCAAACAGATGGAAGCAAATAATATGGACAGAGGAGCAAAGAGAGGAGTTGAGGAGAAGGAATCTTTGGAGTCTATGGAAACTGGACGAGTGGAGAGAGAAATGAACAGTGACAAACTACACTGTGGTTTGGAAAAAAAAAAATACTAGAAGAAAGAAATAAAAAAAATCTAAACTGAAATAAAAGATGTATGAACACACATCAATAACTGGGACAACACTGTGTGTGTGTGTGTGTGTGTGTGTGTGCGTGTGTGAGTGAGAGAGAGAGAGAGAAAGAAAGAGAGCGAGAAAGAGAGCGAGAAAGAGAGAGAGAGAGAGAGAGAGAGAGAGAGAGAGAGAGAGAGAGAGAGAGAGAGAGAGAGAGAGAGAGAGAGAGAGAGAGAGAGAATAAGCATATGAATAATCCAAAGATGAAGATTAAAGAGAGGAGTGTAAAACAATGGAAACAAGGCAAGAAAAAGATCCAAGGGAAAAAAATAGAAGAGATGTAGAAATGGAGAGAGAGAGGTTTTCATCTCTTCAACTAAATGACATTTCAAAGGAAAGAAATAACCACTTAGCAACAATTCTTGCTATTAGCAAGATGATTTCTCTTTAAAACAGAGAGCGTATGCGCTACCATTTAAAAGTTTGGGATTGGCAAGTTTTTGTGATGTTTTTGAAAGAAGCCTCTTATGCTCATTAGGGATGCATTAATTTGATCAAAGTTACAGTAAAAACAGTAATATTGTGTTGCATCCCTATTGGTATTAGGGGTGTAACGGTTTCAGTGCAGTCTGCTCTTTTCAGAGAAAAAAAAAGGGCTACTATTGTCAAATAAAAATAAAGAAAATAAGAACAATCAATCAAACTACAAGCAACAGCACATGGTTTGTTTTTTCTGGACTGTTTCTCGAACGAGAAAGATTAAGAGGTACATGTATCTTTTTAAAAAGAATTGTCGCTTGCTCGATTTAGTTAATGGCCTCATGCAACACAATTCTTCAATGTTTCATCATAACTTCATTTCGCTGCATGCAATCCATTACAATCCCCATCTAGTCCAACAGCTTTGCACTGAAGTAGTGAAGTAGTAGTGAAGTATGGTGAGCATCAATGTTGAAATCAAGTGTTATTTTATCCGAGTTAAAGCAAGAAAACAAAGGGTGAAACTTGTTAGTGTTTAATGTTTATATAGGTAAGCAGTTTCTTTACGTTAAGTTTCAAGGGCTACTGCACATGAGGAGTATACAGGGTCAAGATTGATGCTTTACTCATTCGGAAATTCCTGTGCAAATGCCTGCAACACGTACACAACATACACAACAAACTGTTAAATTAGTATGTGTTATGTTATTAATATAAACTGCTAAAAAGACATTTAGGGATACTTCACTTTTTTCATTTTAAATAGTGTGTAATGTTGCTGTTGGTGCATGAACAGTATCTGCAAAGTTGCAGCGCTGAAAGTTCAGTGTAAGCAGTGATATCGTCTTTTAAAAATCAGGAAGTATATTGCCTACAGAAATGACTCGATTGGGACTACAGCTGGGTTATGGTACGTCACTAACCCCTGGTCAACCCCTCCCTCAGAATATGCAGAAAATGGCATGCGCATATTTCTGCGGCACGTCGACTCGTTGAGTGTGTTGTTCACACAGCTGTCAGGTCTTCTGTGTTCGGGCTTCCCATGGACGCTATACTTCCTCAAAAATGGATACAATTTATGTTTGATTATGTTCCTGAAAATGACGATCGTAATCTAGCTCTCTGTGCTGCGCATTTTACGGAAGACAGCTTCCAGAATCTCCACGAGTTCAACACCGGATTCAACAAGAAACTGTTACTAAAACATGAAGCAGTTCCGACTTTAAAACAAGAGGCAGCAGTGTTGGGCCACAATCTGTAAGTCGGCTAAGACTTCACCATTTTAAATGTATTTGCATGTATAATTCCAGACGTAGCCTTGTGTTTTATTTTTTTTGAAATGCCAACGCTGGCTTTACAGCCACTACTAGTTAGCCTATGCTATTTTATGTCTACGACAAACGCGTACAAACATTATGGACCTGAATTTTCTATAAGTACTAATGTTTTAAACGTATTTTTCATGTATATGCTTTATGATTTTCGATTTGATCAAGAACGTAAACATGCCAACGCTGTTTGAGTATGACATTAGTAGCCAGTCAGTTGCTGTTGTTGCCAGTCAGATGCTATTGTGTAAAATAAACGTGTATAAAGTTAAAAAATGTAGGAAATTATCATTCAGAAACGCTTAGTAAGAGCTGTAGTATGTGGTGAGGTTCTGCTTGACTCTGCTTGAGCTGTAGTATATGGTGAGGTTCCGGGGACGACCAGAAGCTCAGAGGGGACAGGGCCTTCTCTATTTGTGCTCCTAAGCTATGGAATACCTTAACTTTGACCATTCGTCAGGCTTCCTCAATATCGATTTTTAAAACTCGGCTTAAAACTCACTTATATACTTTGGCCTTCAACCCAAACTGAAATTTGATCTTATTTGTTAGTATTGTTTAATGGTTTTATTTGTTTTAGTTTTATTTGGTTGATTTTCACCCCCATTTTATAGTTTATTTTATGACATTGTGATTGTTTTTGGTTGATATTTTTCTGCTTTTATGTACAGCATTTTGTTTCAGCTGCTGCTGATGTGAAAGCGCTTTATAAATAAAGTGATGATGATGATGACTCTCTTGATCGCGGCTTTCTCGGTCTGATTCTGCCTCAAACTGATACTGCAGTTCGACACATATTTACATCTGGACCGGAGCTAATGATGTGCACGTTTCGCCCGTAAAGGTAATGGGCGTTAACCTTCCGGACAACATGAGTGACAGTTTAGCCAATCACAACACACCGGGCCAAACTCACCAATCTGAGCCAACTACGTGTTTCTGGGGGAGTGTTTTCATAGAATCAGGAAGTGAACCGCTCGTTCAGGGGACAGAGGAGAGCGCGGCGGAAAATAGAGGTGAAGTTTATGAAAAATAAGACTTTTAAAAAAAGAAAAACCACGAATACATGTTATATTGCACCCCATAAATACAATCATGCAAAGAAAAAAAAGCAGTCAACCCCCCCTTTAACTAAGACGAGTTGATACATATTACATCCCAATCACTTGTTGTGGTATTCCGCCATATACTATAGTTGTACACTTTACACGCCTAGAAAAGTGCAACGTTTTATTTTGTGTCAGAATTCTTGGTTGAGTTACACTACTCGTGTGGCTGTATTTAAATAGGGCAAAGTGGAGGTGTTTGGTCATTTCTCTGCTTGGCCCATATTGAATGAACTGGGCAAAGTTAAGTGTGATCAAAGTGTCTCACGCGCCAGAGCGATTGAGTGCACGCACTTAGACGAGAGAGGTATACATCAACTAATCTTAGTTAAGGGAATAACATAGTTTAATATGAAAAAAAAGGTGGAGTATCCCTTTAAGTATTTGAGTTTAATTGAATGCATCCTCAGTCCACAATTGAAAAGGTCACCAAATAATAATTTTAAGTGCATGTCTATACCGTCCTCAAGACATATTCATACGTGTCAGTCGGCATACCATGTCAGTACCATAAGAAATAATTTACTCAATAATCAAAAGAGAGAGGATAACCTTCAAAAACTGAGACTCAATGAGGAAAAATAGAAAGAACACACCGTCCACACACACACACACAAAGCTCCCATTCATGCTGAAATAGACCTTTACAGGGTTAGAGGTTATGTTATCATTGCTATCCTTTCACTAAAACACCTGTCAATCACCCGTCACTATGGAAACATCAATCTGACCTTTTATATAACACAAACCGTTTCAGACAGCTACATCTCTATATTTCTCTCTTACTCTGTTATTGTTTTCCCGAATTCTTTCTGTGTCAGGCAGCCATGATGCATTCAATTAATAGGCTTCATGCAGTAGAACAAGACAAAAAAAGAAAAAGAAAAAAAAAAGAAAAAGAAAAAACACAGGCAGACAGAATTCTGGTAACTTTTATCTGGCCTCAGTGAACTATAATCTAAAATGAGTAGATCAGCATGTGCTCTGCATTATTATTTCAGAGTTAAAAGTCATATCAAAGAAGAGTGCATCATTCAGCAGAGCATGTCAGGTCAACATGTTGCTGTTACATCAGGTTTGCTTTTCTAGCCCTCTCCTTTGCCACAGCTTAAGTCAAGCCTCTTCATCTTTGACAGGAAACTCATTCCTAAGAGAAGTTTATGATATTTTTACACAGCCATCACTGATGAGACTGATAAATGTCATATCACTGTGTTCGCACACACCCCGTGGGATAACCGGTAGATGCAAACACAAATTTACAGGTTACTGCATTCCCCAGATATAAATCTGCCTGCTGCTCAAAAGCCTGAATTCACAATGCAAATGACGACCTTACTGCATTTTGAATTATGGGCGGCACTTCCGGTTTGGGGAGCTTCCATTCAAAAAGACTGGATTTCAAATCATAAGGTTGTCCTACAAATAAAGCTGATCCATCTGCTTGACTGGATGAGATGTCAATTTTCCTTAATAATTTATTTTCAGACATCATGAGAATAATGCTATTCTTGGTATTTTAACGTGACATGTTATAACAAGAATATCTATGACAAGAGCTCTTCAGTCACTGCTTTCTTTTCCTCATTATGATTTTTATTTTTTTTTCCTTTACAATCCGCTGTAAAAGTATGAAAAAGGATAACATATACGGCACATTTGTGGTCTGTTCTGCATAATTTAATTTATGATATTCCATTAATAATTCACTGGAATGCACAAAGAATCTCTCGTTATTCTCAATTCTCACGTCTCTTTCCAGGCTTGTTTTCACGTGTAAATGCAATTCATAATCTGTCAAAATGACGAAAATCACTTTGATATAGTGTCATGTTATGCTGAACTTAATGAACATTTTTGATTAACGCTTGTTACACAATACAGATATTTGCCTACTACAAGTGATATTTAACCAAAGACTATTTTTGGTCTGTTGAAAGTACCTTGTTGATTCTTTTACACTTTTAAATTTCATTTTAATGTTCGATGGTTGAAGGGTGAGTTGATTAATGTTCACATTGCTGACATTGCGGACAGAATTGCCAAAACACTGGCAAATCATTTATACAATTTAGCTCGACAGATTGGATCACCTTGTAATATCTACACCCCAACCACGAGATAACCTCTGCATAAGAAACTGGTGAAATCCAGATGTGGAGGCTAATTAACCTGCTCAGGCCCAGTTCTAGGAAAGCAAGAGCACCTTCAATATTTTTTGTAAAAATATCATATTGACGAAACGGATTGCAGTCATGAACTGCTCTGAGACATGAAGGTTAAGGATCCAAATGCAGTGTTTATTTTGAAAGGGTAATCCAAAAACGTAATCCAGATATAACAGGCAATATCAAACACAGGCAGGCAGTCCAATCAATCAAACAAACGGGCAGGCAGGCAGGCAGGCAGGGAACACAGGCAAAAGGGTAATCCAGAGACAGGAAAGAAATCCAAAACCAAGAGACATAAGACTACGAAACTGCTCAGAGATGCAGTGTAAACAACTAAAGACTTTGCAGGGCATGAATATGAAAACCAGGCTATTATTTAGGCTACAGTATGTTTACACGGAAACGATTCTGAAGAGAAAACGCAAAAGTGGCGTTGCGTCATCTTTTTTTATTCTGCGTTTAGACGAGCGTTTTGTGTGGGAAATCCGCGTGCAAACGGTGACGCAAAAGTGTGTGAAATTCAATGTAGTACGCATTTCATGCGGCTAGGAGTGCATACTACAGCAACACCAAGTCCGCGCGCCTGCGTACAACATTCACTGTCAAGCAGACTTTTGCGTTTTTACCGTTTACACGGGAACGCGACGGTGGAGTGTTTTTAAGATTTCCACTCTGGAGGGTGGTTTCACTTCTTTGCGTTTTTAAGCCTCAAAAACGCCGTCGCCGTGTAAACGAAGGGCACATCCGATAAAATATTTTTACATTTTCACCCGCGAGCGTTCTCGTGTAAACAGGGCCTTAGGCTAAGGCTGACAAGGTAATGAGACACAGGTGGATGCAATCAGGGATGAAGAGTCCGGGCAGTGAGTTATGGGAGATGTAGTTTATGAAGGAATGACAATATTCTGATGTGGAGTGCCCTCTGGTGGCTCTCAAAAGCACTCCAGCGGGTGACAGTAAAACAGATTTGGCAAATGCACCAGTGCGTATTTGTGTTTGTACTCAAAGGGTCAGATGTTTCTATTTAAAATGTGTTTTTGCAGAGGCGAGCAATGTAGCCAATCACAGGCATGTTTGTTTCTTGAACACAATGGTCAATCAGAAGTGTTTTAAGAGGCTATATGCAGCTTTTTACCCAAAATAAACATAACAATAGCCTTTTTATTTTATCATTTATGACTCAAACATCTCTGGATGAGCATACTGACACTTTGTCGGCTCACAGTGGGTGCACCTATAAGCCTGTATCCTATTTTTCTTATTTTCTGTCGGGTCCGAATTTTCCCGCGCTGTCTGCGGATATGACGTCAAGCGCGTTCATGTTACGTATATTCCGCAAACTAAGCATCCAGGCGGCGCTACATTTGAAAAAATGCAGCGCGTCAAAAAGCTGGCCGATGCCCATCTTTATGCAAATGAATAAGGTCCTTCTCTATATGAGTTCGCGTCTACCACGGATTTTTTGTAACAATGTGTTCAGTCGTACATTAACAGTGCAGTCGATGCTGTTGTTTACATCCGAGTGCCTCCATAATGGCCGCTCATCCGGGTTATCGCCCAGAACGTGACGTCGGTGAAAAACCCTCAGTCTGATCACTCTGCCAGCCCACAACTGCTAGTCAGCAAGTAGTCTACACTCGCAAACAGAACTCTTATCTCAAACAATATATGTATTTAACTGGTCTTACCTCTGTAAACATAATGTTGACCTCCTTGCGCCAGATGACTTGTTAAGAGTGCACGTACGAGCGCGCGCTGCGAGAGCGAGCAGAAAGGAAGAGCAGTTCTGTTTTTTGCCCACAGGTGTCAGTCGCGAGTTTAAATTTCAGGAAATTGCATGTAGCCTCTTTAAGTTAAAATCACTCACTGCTGAAAACATTCATTTTTTTTCATTCAGAGTTTTCATTCAGCGTGAAACCTACCATTGACAAAGTGTAGACACAAAGTGTGCCAGATGTCACCACACACAGAAGGTAACACTTTATTTGAAGGGGTGTGCATAAGACTGACATGACACTGTCATAAACATGACATAACACCTGTCATGAACATGAAGGAGTCTTTATGAATGTTTATGACTTTTGTCATTAAGTGTCATTTGGTAAATTATGACACTTTTAATGCAAAGTTGACATTGTCTTTGTTATGACAACTTGACATTAACAAAGACAAAAAAGTGTCTTGATTATGACAACTTGACATTAACAAAGACAGAAATGTCTTTGTCATGACAACTTGACATTAACCAATTTAAGATAATTACTGTAATAGTGTTTCTAACCGAGCAGCCCGGTGGACGAGCTGACTCAACGAATTGCCGTCAATCATATAAAGGTATTCTGAAAATCAACAGTAACCTGTCTGTGTAGTACATATATTCATAATTAATCATAATACAGTACATTGTGTTTAATTACTTATATATAGGGTTAAGCAATGTAAATGCAGAAGATTAGCCAAACAGAAAAATATTTGTAAAAAATATTTTTGAAATACTATTCAAATTAGTTGTAAAAGTAATGACTTGTATAATTTTAAAAGTCCACTGTACATATTTCTGTTACAAAGCCATAGCTTACACATTGCATATGCACTACAAGAGGCCCCTCAGTAATTTCAGAATCACCGTCAGTGATTTGATTCTTAATTGTCCATCTCACAGTAAAATTAAAATGCATGGCTTTGCAAAACCATTAAAATAATTGTGATTAAAACGACTGTGAACAACTAATGAATTGTGATTTTATAGCAACATGTATTTTGGTAATGATGCATATGTAATATGTGCAACACACTTTTTTTATGTGCAACAACAGATTTTTTTTTGCTGTTTGAAGTAGAGATATATTTCTTCAATTCACACAATACACAGTATTGGGTTAGAAATGCATCAGGGCTCGGAGTATAAATGCCACTAAAAGTGAGAAATATGTTGCAAAAATGTAAAATGCAACATATTATGTCTTACGTAACATTTAACAAGATAATATTGTGTTGTTAAAAATCAGTGTTGTTGTTATATAATGAATGAATGAATGGATGGATGAATGAATGAATGAATGAATGAATGAATGAATGAATGAATGAATGAATGAATGAATGAATGAATGAAGTGTGTGCACTTCTACACAGACAAAAATAAAAATAAACGGGAATTAAACGATGTGTGTGTGTGTGTGTGCGCCTTGGTGTAAATGCATTCTTCCACCTGTAATTACTCAGTTATCAGATCTCTACAGAATTAATTACGGTGGTAGTGTGTAGTGTGGGTGGTCTGTGAGTGAGCGTGCGTGTGCGTTTGTGTGTGTGTGTGTGTGAGCAAACAAGACCTCCTGGGTTCTGCATGAAAAACGCTGTATACAGAATGAATGGAATACATTAAGTAGTGAAGACATCAAGACACGTCTTCTCTCTATACATCTCTATCTCAATCCACTCCCCTCAGCCCTAATACCACCTGTCTCTCCCTCATAAAAATGTATCATATTTCCTAGCTGGTTTCACTGTGGATGGACTACAGAATAAATATGTGGGGGAAACACTGTAGATCAGTAATGTATAGTGTTGCTGAGAGGTGTAATATATAGTGTTTCAAAAAAGGGTTAGGACAGATTTGGACAAATGTCTGAATGTCATTATATTATACACAACATATCAAAAGTGTCCAAATACAATTTTTCTTAATCTTTGGGTAAAAATTTTAGAGGAAAAAAAATGGTCCCTTATGCTCACCAAGGCTGCTCTATGTTTGATCAAAACTGTGTAACAGGGTTAAATATTACTGCAATTTTTATATATATATATATGTATAAAAGGCTTTGACATTTTTGGGTGCCTGCCGCTTTAAGACTCTTCTTCTATGGTTACGGTAGAGGAAGTGTGACGTGTGAGTTGGCTAATGGGAGGAGAGAAGGAGTTCACGTTCAACAGTTGCAGTTTATCCCTCATACATGAGTAGATTAGTCTCTTTAGTTCATCCTGAGAAATCCAGCTTCCAATATTCCATGTGTTTAGTGAATGAAGAAAAGTAAGTGACTGTTATTTTTTGTTGTGTTTATGTTTCTATGTCGTAGATTTACCCGTGCAGTCACATATGATCAGCGAGATGATTGAGGTTTCTGTCGTTACAACAATGTTCACGCTGTAAAATGCTGTGGGAAATAATCAGCTAACTTGTGTGAGCCTTCTGATGTTCAAGTAACGTGCTAATGTTTATTTTACTGAGGTAAAGAGAGCTAATATCGTGCTCAGGAGACCATGTGCGATTTCCTTTGTGTAGTTGCCTTGTCTGGCCAGAGGATGTCGCTATTATTTCGTCTGTAAACCCCTTTTAAAACAGTTTTATGGGAACTGATTAGTGAAATGGGTAAAACTCTTTATATCTTTATAAGTAATAACATTTATGTAATTGGAGATTATGTTTAAAGGGGGCAAAGCAATGTCAATTGAGATATTCATGTTTGATGAGCCAGATTTGTATTGTGTGTGGATTTATTATTCATGCTGCATAATAATTTTGTACTGGAACTGTTTAAAACTACAGTAACTAATTGATTTATTTTTGTTTTATCAGACTGTAATGACTATTGGATATTGGAATGTTCTGATGAGTACGGCTGGACTTTAATACAGTTAAAGAAGGAATTTACATCTCCTCGTCTTTATTCCTGTGTCCTGACCGATACACCATCCTGTTTACTGGCTGAAACCCTTTACGAGCTAGCCCTACTTGATTACCTCACTAACATTGGTCCTTCGAGCCGGATCAGTATTCAGGATGGAGTCAGATGAAGAGATGTATCCTGATGTGAGACCTAAACGTCGAATACGTCGACCTGCCAGACTTCAGGACTTCGAAGTGGACTATATGGGATATAGTCAACGAGATCAGATGCAATTGAATCTGCCATCACCTGCCTTGGATATGAGGGGGTTCCTCACTCAGCAGGGTCCACACCAGATGACCCCCTTCCAGACAGCTCATCACTCTAGTGGCTTCACTAGGAATGCTGCTCACACTGAGATTCCTCAGCTAGCCCCAGATCACAGCCAGAGGAGAGATTTGGGTGGGTTTATACAGCCTGCACGAACCCCATCATTCCATCAGAGCCCATATCTGGATTCTCGTTTCTCTGAGGAAATCCGAGCTATTAGAGAGGAGAATACTAAGCTGATCCAAACACAACAGGCCTTCCAGACGGGGATAAAGGAACTCAATGAAGCACGGCGTGAGATGAAAGAGCTGCTGGAGGTAGCCCGCTCACTGAAAGCAGATCTGGCCCAAGTTAACAGCCCAGCCTCAAACTACAGTGACCCCGAATCTCCACAAGCCGATGCTGTAGCCTTAGGGAGTTTCGCTGTTGCAGCACACTCGAAGGAAATGGAGCAGGAGGACTGGCCTGATCCTCCACCCTGGCCTGAACCTTATGAGAACCTGTCGAGAGGCATGTGCAATCTAAGGGTCGAGGAACAAGGGCTAGACTGTGGTCAACTCGACTTTACCCCTAAAGCTAGAGTGCCTTGTAGACCTCCACTGATTCCTCAACAACCCAATCCTGCTTTTGATAAAGGGATATCACCATACCTCTCTACACGATCCTCTCAGTCGCTCTCACACTCTGCCCCAGCCCATGCACCTTTAAGGCAATCAGCTCCTGCCCAAGCTTACCATCCCTTAGCAGCCAGTCGAGCGTTACCTAGCATGCCATCACCTAATCAGTTTATGCAGCCACCAGGGAACGAACAAGTGTATCGAGGGCCCCAACCCACTATTCCAAAGTTCATTCACCCGGATCCCAGTGAATTTGCACGACTTCGCATGGCTCTAGAAAACCTACTCCCATCTAATGCTACGGAACTCTTCAAGTACCAGATACTTGTGGATCACTTAAAGCTGGAGGAAGCAAAGCTAATAGCTGATGCCTATCTAAACTCACCAACCCCCTATAGTGACACTATGTCAGCCCTCCATGATAAATTTGGTCAGCCTCATCAGCTTGCCTTAAAGAAGATAGCAAATGTTCTAGAAACTCCAGAAGTCAAGCGTGGTGATAATATGGCATTCCAGAAGTTCTCCCTCCAGATACAATCGTTAGTGGGCTTGTTGCAGACTTTGGGTCCTGAAGGGGAAATCGAACTCAACTGTGGCTCACATGTTGCACGTCTGCTGAGTAAGCTCCCTCCGGAACAGCGTGCTGATTTTCGCAGACATCAGTTCAAGCAGTTAGGGGCGACCCACACTCTACATGATTTGGCAGAATGGCTACGCTATGAATCATGGTGTCAGGGCTTCGACAGCCAGGCTACTGGACGCAGCATGAAGGAAAGGCAGAACGTGAAGGCTGATGGTCGTCCTGGAAGACAAACGGTGACCGTCCTACATGGAGCTGGTGAGTCTGCAGAGACAGCTTCTTTGTACCATAGAGAGAATTCAGCCAACGGAGGGGCCAAGCGTAAAGCCTACTGTGCCTACTGTGAGAGTACTGAACATTATCTCAGTCAATGCAGTGCCGTCACCAAACTCTCCAAAGACCAGCTTAAAGAATGGATACGGGTTAACAAGCGGTGCTGGCGCTGTGCACGAACTCATCAAGCAGCCCAGTGCACATTGAAGAAACCCTGTAATATTTGTCAGGGAAAACACCTGCTGGCTCTTCACGAGATAAATTCAAGAGCAGAGAAGGGTCCTAAAGATGTAGCTGCTAAAGAAGAGAGCTGCTTAACCAGCTCTGCGGCTGATTCGCTCTACCTGGACAGACCTGGAGCAGGGAATCGAGTCATGCTAAAGGTTGTCCCTGTGCTAGTACATTATGAGGACCGGACACTCGACACCTTTGCCGTCCTCGACGATGGGTCAGAGAGGACCATGTTGTTGCCAGCAGCGGCTAAATTTCTTGGCATAAAGGGTACTCCTGAAGTGCTTCCTCTGCGTACAGTCCGTCAGGACATCCAGACCCTCCATGGCCACACAGTGTCTTTCCATGTCTCACCAGCTGCAAACCCTCATACTACCTATAAGATCAATGGTGCCTTCACAGCTGGCCGCCTCAGTCTAGCTCAGCATACTTACCCTATTGACCGCCTTAAGAAGAAATACAAATACCTAAGTGGCATTCCCCTACTTGCCTTAAGAGATGCTCAGCCAACACTCCTGGTAGGCTCCGACAATCCTCAGCTGATAACACCTGTCGAGCCAGTCAGACTTGGTCCACGAGGTGGCCCAGCAGCAGTCCGCACCAGGCTTGGGTGGACTCTTCAAGGCCCTAGTCCATTCATGGGGCGGCCAGTCCAACCTGCACAATGTCTATTTACTTCATCTACGCCATCAATGGATGAGCTTTACAAGCATGTCGAGAGGCTCTGGCAAGTAGACACTGTACCTTACCGGCATGAAAGAGAGGTGACTCGGTCAAAGCAGGATCAGCAGGCAGTAGCATTGCTTGAAGCCAAGACTGTCCGTACGAATGTGGATGGAATTCTTAGGTATGCCACACCATTGCTGCGCCATGCAAGCATGCCACCTCTGCACTCGCCAAAGGAGTCAGTTATGCCCTTGTTGCGTAGTACTGAGAGGCGACTCTTAAAGGACCCCAAGCTAGCGGACGCTTACAAGAAGGAGATGCAGAAGCTCATTGAAGCAGGTGCTGTAAGGGAAGTCACTGAGGAGACCTCTACCACAGAAGGATGGTACATCTCGCATCATCTCGTCAGCCATAACGGGAAGAACCGCCTCGTCTTTAATTGCTCCCACCAGTACCTTGGACAGACCCTGAACCAGTACCTACTACCTGGCCCTACCCTTGGTGCCCCTTTGCTGGGAGTCTTACTGAGATTTCGTGAACATCCCATAGCAGTTAGTGGAGACATCAAGGGGATGTTTCATCAAGTCCGCCTCCTTACTGAAGATCGCCCTCTTCTAAGGTTCCTGTGGCGGGACCTGAAGGTAGATGAGCCCCCAAGAACATTTGAGTGGCAAGTTTTGCCTTTTGGCGCAACCTGCAGCCCGTGCTGTGCGACCTACGCCCTGCAGCGCCATGTTGTTGACCACTGCCAGCCAGAAGATGACCTGAGATTCTCAGTTGAGAACTGTTTTTACGTCGATAACTGCCTTCAGAGCACGTGTACGCCAGGCAAAGCCAAACTGCTGGTGGATCGACTCAGGGATCTTCTGGCTTCTGCAGGCTTTGAGTTGCGTCAATGGGCTTGCAATGATCCAGGCGTCCTGAGCCACTTGCCTCAGGAGGCCAGATCTGAAAGCCTGGACCTGTGGCTGGCACAGGACAAGTCCAACCCTCTGGAGTCAACACTCGGTCTCAGCTGGAATTGGGCAACTGACTCTTTGGGCTACAAACATAGGCCTGTAGCTTACGAGGTACCTACTCTTAGGAACATTTACAGAGTACTAGCTACTCAATATGATCCCTTGGGCTACATGTTACCTTTCTCCACCCGAGCAAAGATTATCATCCGGCAGCTGTGGGAAAGGAAGCGAGGTTGGGATGACTCTAACTTACCTATCGAACTCCTGCAAGCCTGGTCCAGTTGGGAGGCTGAACTTGAGTCCCTACCTCTTCTTACATTTCCGCGTGCATATGTTCCGCTGGATGTCAACCTGGAGGGTGCCACCCATGAGGTGCACATCTTTGCAGATGCCTCTGAACAAGCTTATGGAGCTGTAGCCTACATGAGAACTGAGAACAAGGAAGGTCAGATCCACCTGTCTTTCATCCTTGCTCGTTCACGAGTAGCTCCAAGACGTCTGCATTCTATTCCACGCCTGGAGCTTTGTGGTGCTTTGGTCGCAGCGCAGCTGGCTCATATCCTCGAGAGGGAACTTTAACAGTGACTCAAACAGTGTTGTGGTCAGACTCCACTACAGTACTAACCTGGCTACACTCCCAGTCTTGCCGTTACAAGATCTTTGTGGGCGCCAGAATAGCTGAGATACAGGAGTTAACAGAGAAGTGTACTTGGCGCTACGTGGACTCTGCAAACAATCCTGCCGATGATCTGACGAGAGGGAAGACCTTGGAGGCCCTAATAGTCCCCAACCGATGGTCACAAGGACCCCCCTTCCTTCTCCAAAATCCGACCAACTGGCCAGAAAGACCCAGCACCGAGCCGGTAGAGGACAAAGGTGAACTCCGGAAGGCCACCTTCTGTGGATTAATGATTACCTCACCAATGTCAATCAGCAGGGATGACAAGGTGTACCAAACCTGGCAAGAGCTCGTAGATGCCACTGCTCAAGAAATCCTAGGACAAACCCCTTCCAGTTCACCGCCTAATGCTGAAGAGTACAAACAGGCAGAGATAATCATTCTTCAACGAGCCCAACAACAGTCATTTCCAGAGGACTACAAACTCCTTGCAGCAGGTAAACCCGTCTCACCTGGGAGTCGATTACTTACTTTGGCTCCGGAGTTAGATAAATCCACGGACCTTATAAGAGTAGGAGGTCGGCTCCGACGCTTGGAAGGTCAATATGACTCGACATTGCACCCTGTTGTTCTGGATGCCACACACCCAGTTACTCGCTTGCTTATCCAGAGGTATGATAGCAACCTGCAACATCCTGGTCCTGAGCGAGTATTTGCAGAGATGCGGCGGTCATTCTGGATAATCCATGGAAGAGAGGCGATTCGCAGATACCAGCGTTCTTGTGCGGAATGTCAACGCTGGAGAGCTCAGCCTTCCATTCCCCGCATGGCGGACCTTCCGGCTGCTCGTCTCAGATTACACAAACCTGCCTTCCACTCCACTGGTGTGGATTGTTTTGGGCCTATGTTTGTGAAGATGGGCAGGCGTCAGGAGAAACGCTGGGGAATAATTTTTAAGTGTTTAACGACTAGGGCAGTACACTTGGATCTCCTCAGAAGTATGGATGCGGATGCCTACTTGATGGCCCTAAGACGTTTCATCGCCAGAAGAGGGACACCTGCCGAGTTGTTGTCAGATCAGGGGACCAATTTCAGAGGAGGAGAACGGGAACTTAGGGAGGCTTTTGCTAGTATGGAGCCAACCTTGCGGAAACAACTCGCACGTCAGAGGATTAAGTTCCAGTTTAACCCCCCAGCAGCTCCACACTTTGGAGGAGTGTGGGAGAGAGAGGTCCGCTCTGTCAAGTCTGCACTTTATACCTGTGTGGGAGCCCAACCTGTTCATGAAGATGTCCTTCTCACAGTACTCCTGGAAGTTGAAGCAATTCTCAACTCTAAACCATTGGGTTATGTATCTGCCGATGTTGCAGATATCGACCCTGTGACACCCAATAGTCTTCTCATGGGGCGGCCTGATGGATCCCTTCCCCAAGTAGTTTATCCTGAGACAGAGCTCCTGAGCCGTAGACGCTGGCGGCATTCTCAAGTTCTCGCTGACCAATTCTGGTCCAGATTCATCAGAGAATACCTCCCTGGGCTGCAGACTAGACAGAAATGGCACTCTGCTTCTCCTGAACTACTGGATAAGGCCGTTGTCATGCTGGTGGACCCGCAGTTACCTCGAGCCCTGTGGCCCATTGGGCATGTAAACAAGATTCACCGCAGCGATGATGGGTGCATTAGATCTGCTGATGTGGATATCAAAGGACATGTATACATCCGACCGGTAGCTCGGTTGGTGATGTTGCCAGCTCTCCCATCTGGAGAGGATGATGCCTCTGTGACCCCAACTCAACCTGACTGATAAGCCTTTTAATGGAAACAAATGTGCTCGCACATTTGGGGGCGGCTGTATAAAAAGGCTTTGACATTTTTGGGTGCCTGCCGCTTTAAGACTCTTCTTCTATGGTTACGGTAGAGGAAGTGTGACGTGTGAGTTGGCTAATGGGAGGAGAGAAGGAGTTCACGTTCAACAGTTGCAGTTTATCCCTCATACATGAGTAGATTAGTCTCTTTAGTTCATCCTGAGAAATCCAGCTTCCAATATTCCATGTGTTTAGTGAATGAAGAAAAGTAAGTGACTGTTATTTTTTGTTGTGTTTATGTTTCTATGTCGTAGATTTACCCGTGCAGTCACATATGATCAGCGAGATGATTGAGGTTTCTGTCGTTACAACAATGTTCACGCTGTAAAATGCTGTGGGAAATAATCAGCTAACTTGTGTGAGCCTTCTGATGTTCAAGTAACGTGCTAATGTTTATTTTACTGAGGTAAAGAGAGCTAATATCGTGCTCAGGAGACCATGTGCGATTTCCTTTGTGTAGTTGCCTTGTCTGGCCAGAGGATGTCGCTATTATTTCGTCTGTAAACCCCTTTTAAAACAGTTTTATGGGAACTGATTAGTGAAATGGGTAAAACTCTTTATATCTTTATAAGTAATAACATTTATGTAATTGGAGATTATGTTTAAAGGGGGCAAAGCAATGTCAATTGAGATATTCATGTTTGATGAGCCAGATTTGTATTGTGTGTGGATTTATTATTCATGCTGCATAATAATTTTGTACTGGAACTGTTTAAAACTACAGTAACTGATTGATTTATTTTTGTTTTATCAGACTGTAATGACTATTGGATATTGGAATGTTCTGATGAGTACGGCTGGACTTTAATACAGTTAAAGAAGGAATTTACATCTCCTCGTCTTTATTCCTGTGTCCTGACCGATACACCATCCTGTTTACTGGCTGAAACCCTTTACGAGCTAGCCCTACTTGATTACCTCACTAACAATATATATATATATATATATATTTATTTTTTTTTCTAGTTTAATATTTTTTTACAATGTAATTAATGTGATGGCAACAAAGCGTAATATTCAGCTTTGTAAAATGTTCTATTTGAATGCCTTTTTGGGCTAAATTAAAAATAAATGTTATTTTTATGATATTTTGTTACATACCATTTTTATATGTGTCTTAAGTGTACAAATACTTGGAGTGGAGCACTACTACTGAGCTTTTAGCATTGATGAAAGCACTGCATTAGAGAGAGTGTATGTGTGTGTGTTCTTCAGAAATTATTCATTTCAGTGTGGTCTAAGTGATTCCACTGTCCTTTCTGACCAGCCAGCATGATACACGATTTCATCCCAACCCCACAACTCAGCCGTGTGCTACTTCTTTGTGTCTGTGTGCATGTGTCGCGTGTGTGTGTGCATATTTTTAAAGAAGCTGATGGTTGGATGATAACAATAATGATGTTGATGATTAAGTCTATGACTTAATCAAGATAACAATCAAGGGCTAATATAGCATTGATGAGGAGAATATTTATAATTCTGTCATTAACGACAATATTTCTTCTCGGGAAGCTTATCACTAGGAAGTTTATCACATGACCAAACAAGATCTCACCCCATGTTGTTTGCCCTCTATATCGCAGCAATATCACTCTGATGTATACAGTAGCTACTGCATGAATGCTAATATGGGCATCTTTGTGTTTGCACATTCAGTGCCATCTTCTGCATGTTATTTTGTTGGGAGATGCAAGATCTAAAAATCTAAATAAAAGTAGTATTTGGAAGTAAAGGAAAAAAGGTTCAACGTATTATTTGAGTCCTAATGTTATGGTAAATGACAATTATTTTTATGGCATTTTTATCTGCAAGCTCCTTTAAGGGTTAACAACACCAACCACAGCCTTCTAAGCACATGCATGACGCTCGTATCTTGATATATTATTCTGTGCGTACAAGCTCTGAATAATAATTGCACTGGGCTGAATTATGAGATGAGCATGTGCATATATTGTATGTACAGTGTGGTTCATAAGTCTGAGCTCACTAGTGATTATGATTCTATCTAAAAAATATATTCAAATTATACTTGTATCATGATAATGACTTACCATGATAGATTTCATAGTTAACTTTTGATAGTATTTCATTTTAACTTTAGTGACCAAGAAAGTATAATCTAACATATTTGTCTTATTTTATTCTTAATTTGCATTTGTGGTTTGTGTTTGGAGCTCCGTTGAATTGATTCATATATCCTTGATTTTCTTCTTTAGCACTCATTTATAAACAAGCACTTTCTATTTTTACAGCATGTGATCTACTATGGTGTCTTATGATTCAGCCTCAATTATCACCCCTCAAGAACAACTACACATGCTTTACCACTATAGGACAGGAAGAGCTAAATAAATGTATCATTGCATCTAAACAACCAACAACATGTTTATTAGATCCAATACCCACTAAAGTCCTGACAGAAGTGTTACATGTAGTGGAAGAGCCTCTTCTGAATGTTATTAGCTCGTTATTTTTAGGTCATATTCCAAGAATATTCAAGCTGGCAGTAATAAAACCTCTCATTAAGAAACCACAATTAGATCCAAATAACCTAGCAAATTACAAACCCATTTCAAATCTTCCATCCATGTCTAAAATACTAGAAAAAAGTTGTGTCCTGTCCGCTCAATTGTGCTCTTTCTTGCAAGAAAATGATATCTATGAACAATTTCAGCCAGGATTCAGACCACATCATAGCACAGAAACTGCGCTAGTTAAAAATACAAATTATTTATAGCTTCTGGCCAAGCCTGTATCTCAGTACTAGTTCTACTCGACATTGGCATTGCGTTCGACTCTATAGATCATAAAATACTCTTGGATCGACTACAAAACTATACTGGTGTTCAGGGACAGGCATTAAGCTGGTTTAGATTGTAATTATCAGACCGTTACCATTTTGTCTGTTTAAATAGGGAAAAAAAAAAAAAAACGAAGATAACGTGAGTAGACTATGGAGTACCACAAGGATCGGTGTTAGGCCCTCTGCTATTCTCAATATATATGCTCCCACTTCTACAAAAGTTAGTTCACGCATTCATGACCTCGAGACTAGATTACTGTTATGCTTTATTAGCTGGTTGTCCTGCATCCTCAATAAACACGCTATAGTTAGTGCAAAATGCAGCTGATAGAGTTCTTACTAGGTCAAGAGAATATGATCATATCACACCAATTTTATCATCTCTACACGGGTTACCTATTAAGTTCCATATCAATTACAAAGTATTACCTAAGCCCTAGTATCCATTGCCCTACAATCCATTGCGCCCTCCAATTCATTGCGTTCCTTAAGATCCCTAAATTCGAGTCTTCTGGTCATTCCTAGGATATCTAAGTCCACTAAAGGAGGGAGGGCATTCTCACATTTAGCTCCTAACTCTGGAATAGCCTTCCTGATATTGTTCGAGGCTCAGACTCGCTGTAGTTTAAAACTAGATTAAAGACACATCTCTTTAGCCAAGCATACACATAATGCTTACCTTTTATACCAGTGTTGAATCAGATCGAATGCATTAACGTTATGAACAGCAGCTATGCTACTTATTTGCCATCTGCTTTTCAGCTGTTATAGCGTCCCGAGGAAAATGGCGTTCGTCAGCTCTAGTTTGTGTTCAGCCTCTCACGGAGACTTCAGATGCCCCAACACCTGCGATGAGGCGACTAAACGCCTGAAGAGACGTCTCAATGCCGGCAATATGTTATGCCCTAAATTAATATATGATTAACTAACTGTATTTTTCTATGTTCATTTCTGAAATGCACTTTCTATAAAGCTGCTTTAACACAATATGTATTGTAAAAAGCTCTATACAAATACACTTGAATTGAATTAACTTTAATTTTAATTTAATTCGTTTTAAATCCTACAACTTTGTGAATTTCAAGGTTTAAATGAAAAAAAAACGCTTCCATTTTAAATGTGATATTTCATGGGGATCCCACTGTGTGTGCAAAAAAAAAACAAAAAAAAAACAAGTTTTACAGTATACCTGGTACTCTTTTTTTCTCAGAGTGTGTTGCTCACGCATTGTTTTAATATAGTAACTCTGAAAGTGTGTCTGTGTAAACTGATGTATTTTTGCATTTCCCATATGCTGTAAGCTAGTGTTTCATCCCTGCTGAGAGAGAAAAGATGATGGGGTGAGGAGGAGGAGGAGTGTAGTGAAGGAGAGACAGAAAGATATGTGATTGAGAGAGGAATTCAATCTATTCTGATTGCATGGAGGAAGCAGGCGTGTGTGTGTGAGTATGTGAATGTGCGTGTGAAGGTCTCATGCAGGCGACGCACGATTCACAGTGGCTGTTCACACTGCAGCAGAAAACCATTGCCATTCATGCTATGCAGGGTTGACATGTTGTTGTTTTCAGACTGAACGCGCACACACACACACAGGTTAATGCAACCAAACGGATCAAAGAGAGTGTGTTATTTTGTTAGATAAAACTGTTCATTACCAGTTCAGTTATACCAAAGAGTTTGGTTCTAAAACCACAGAGCAAGTTTGGTTGATATGTGCTTTATAAGCAGAATGCATACAGCTGACAACTAGCTGTCGTAATCTGAAACATTGACTGAGTCTGTATGTCTTATCTATTGATCTCCCCATCAACATATCCCTAATACATCACTGTCTGCTTCTGCCTCTCTCCTCCACCCTGGACTGCACATCCATACATCCATAACTACCTTCACTCTCTCTCTTTCCATATATCATACAGAACAATATCCCCACCATACTTTCATCTTTACATCTTTTCTTTTGGCAGGTCATGCTAAATGTATTATTTCTCTTTTGTACGAAACACAACAAAACATTATATGTTATATGATATCGTCTTTTACAGAAATCACTTTTTAAGGACTACAGCAAACTTACAACGAGCTTCTTTCCGGGTTGGTGATATCGCCAACCCTAAAATTTACACAACAAAGGGGGTGATAGGCTGCTTTAAAGAAGGGGAAGAGTTGCTGTTGCTGTTTTTAACACCCCGGGAAAAAGTTTGTCCTACGGCTGACAAATTCAAATTTATTTTTAATCCTGTTCCTAAACATTACAACCTAAACGCTTGTCTGTGCGCTACACATTTTATGGAGAACAGCGTCCAGAAGAGAGTACAATGCAGGCTATATCCACAAAAGCTTCTCATTCAAAGGGGTGGTGACTCGAGGGCGCAGTGGATGAGAGAAATGCCTTTGGTGTGAGAGATCTGGGTTCGAAATCCACTGTGAGACACCAATGTGTCCCTGAGCAAGACACTTAACCCATAGTTGCTCCAGAGGCGTGCGACCTCTGACATATGTAGCAATTGTAAGTCGCTTTGGATAAAAGCGTCAGCTAAATGAATAAATGTAAATGTCCTGAAAGACATAGCCATCATAATCTGTTGTTTATAGATCACAACTTGTAAAAATGTCTTACTATTTGTTAGGGATGTCCCGATCTGATCACATGATCGGAAATCGGGCCCGATCACGTGGTTTCAGACTCGATCGGAATTTGATGTTACCTCCCGATCAGGAGTCGGATATATACGTATTTTCCGCACTATATTATAAGGCGCACTTAAAAGCCTTTAATATCCTCAAAAAACGACAGTGCGCCTTATAATCCGGAGCACCTTATATATGGATCAATTCGTTAACAACGCTCCTCGTTATTAAATTCGCCCGCGATCGCGTTCGTGTCCATCTTATGCCCGCTTTGTCACACGGCCAGTTCAACCTCGTATAAATCAGGTTATGTGTGTAAATCACCACTCACGAGCGCTCACTCTTAACAGACACACGAACAAAAGACAAACTGTCCCCGGCGCTGCTCGCGCGTCACAGAATGTTCATAAAGCGCTCCCCGTTCACAGTAACCGGGTCGTCTCATTCAAAACAGCCAGCTGTTACTGTCCGGCGTGTCCGTTTTTATTTCGGCTCCCATGTTCACAGGTTAGAGCTTGCACACTGCCTGAGTGACATGCGCATATCAGGCGCACATGAGCCGCGTGGAAAACACATGCATGCCAGAAATAGAAACGACGCCTATTTTTCACACGACACACAAGCGTTGGAAGTGTTTCCAGGTAAAATACAATAGGAAAATATGTTTATATGTCATTTTGTACATGAATACATATTGATAAATTGAATGTTGATGGTTGAAGTCTAGGTTTTGACAAATTCTGATATAAATATAATTTAAAAATAAATATTAATTTTCAAATATTGCAATACAGATCTATACCTTTCAGTATCTGTCTATACAGAACGAAATATTCTGTGGTCTATTTTGCTGTCAATAGCCTACTGCTGACAGTGTCTCAGTATATTTATGCTTAACATTTTAAAGTTGATGACAACAACATTACCATATAACAAACTGTGAGATATGTAAACTTGGGATCTCAAGAGGTGGAAAGAAAAAGGCTACATTTAACACAACAAACCTGATATGGTTTTAAGAGTTTTAAGAGGAGAGAAAAATGCCCCTTGATTGTGAGATGGGCTGCAGGACATCACAGCCAAGATAGCACAAATGATAGCAATGAGTGCTATTTGTTTTTATGTTAGACTTATATATATATATATATATATATATACTTTTGCACTAAAGTCCAAAAGTGAAGAATTTATGTTTATTACCTGATTGTTCAAGCTACCTCACAGAAGTGCTCTGTTTGCTAACAGAGTTGTCAAATGTTAAAATAAGGCGAATTATATTAAAATAAGGAACATCTTGGAATCTGGGTCTGTTTTTTTTTTGCTCTTCTTTATTCTTTTTTGTATATATTATAGAAGTATCGGATCGGGACTCGGTATCGGCAGATACTCAAAATCAAATGACTCGGACTCGAGGGCAAAAAAACCTGATTGGAACATCCCTACTATTTGTAATTGTGTTTTCTATTAACAATTCCAATAATAAGCTTTATATAGTTGATGATAGATGTAAAAGAAGGGCAAAGCTTTACAGTATTGTTTTAGTGTTTACTTTAGCTTTTGTAAGCTCTCGATTTTGTAAGACTGTTCGCCGGCCCTTAAAATTACCCATGATTTTGTGATCGATTACTGCTTGTATCACCAGTTTTCCAACAAATATGATTAAATGGTGGATAACATCGCAACTATAAGACATTTACAAAAAAAAAAAAAAAAAAAAAATTAAAAAAAAAACTATATCACTCTGAAACGTCCTGTGAAATCTGTGCTTGCAAAGTCTGTGGGTCAGCTAACCAATTACAGCACACTTCGTAATTCAGAAGGAAGGGATTCATCGAAAACAACGAGTTTAAAGAGTAACTAAACCCTAAATCAACGTTTTTTTAGTTAATGATCTGTAAGAATGGATCTTTATTAATACCAGTCATTGATTCGAGTAACTTTTTTTGAAATTTGTGTATAAAGTGTTTTATTTCTACAATATATGGTGTAAAAATGTCTTAGTGCTTCCCTCTTCAGGTTGAACGGTGGCTACTGCACTTGAATTTTCATATTGGATGTTAGCGGTTCTTCGTGACGTACGCACGTTTCAGCTCATCACGCTCTTGGCACGAGCTATGCCCTTGGCAGTATAAACACCAGCTTGTTTCATCAAAACCACTGTAGCGAGACAGGAGTTGGAATTGCGGGTATTGAAAACGATCAGGATAGAGCATCTATTTCGTGCCTTCTATCTCCGCTGGGGTCTGCCCACTTTTTCAGCATTTTTCAAATATTGCCAGTGGGTGGAGTCAGGCTCTGACCAGGGGTTTAGTTACCCTTTATCCAGACTAGGGAGAGAGGAGTAATGTAAAATATGTGAAAAATATTGTGTTTTTTGAACACTCAAGCATGAAAACATATTCGAGTACACCCCAAAAACAAAATCAAGACTTAATAAAAGGGCATAATAGGACCCGTTTAATGAAATATCTATATAAATTACCAGATAGCACACTCTCTTTGATCCAACTGGCCGAATTAAAGCATGTATGCGTTCAGTCTGAAAACAACAACAAAAATGTGTCCTCCCTGCAGTATTTCTTTATTTGGAAGTTTTTTTGGTGCAGCTAATTAGACAGAATAATAAATCTTTAATAAAACTAAGGCTCAGCAATGAACTTTATATGGTTGTGTCTGTTTCTGAGCACTGTAGCTGGAGGGAATACACATAAGCTTGTGCACTTGAATAATTTAATTCTGTATGCTTGATAAAAGGGTAGGAATGTAGGGGGACATGTAGTTGTTATTAAGAATTCATAGGTTGTTTTTTTTTTTTCTCTCTCTCTTTTTATGATATTGATGTTGTTTTGTTTTTTAAACGCAGTCACAATTAGTGTCCCATTTGGCAAAGTTTTGCTCCTCAACAGCTTTATGCACACATAAATATTGGCTAACTCTATCACGTTCGACTGAGCCAGACCCAGTCAAATGACAATAATTAATATGATGACTATAATTTAGATAATGAGAGTCAATCAACTGAAATAACGAAGTAGAAACAATGAACCAAAACTACCTGCAATTAAATAGTTTTGATTAAATGGTTAAGCCGACACATTTAGGAAATTCAACTCCTAAGAATATACAGTCTGTAGACAGTCTTCAAAAGCAGAGCAAAGAGAAACACAAAGGCATTTTAATACAATTGTGCTAATCTTTTTCTATATACAACTCTGTGGCATCAGTCAGGAGTTATCAAGCAATAAAGTACACGAGACAGGAGCAGCAAACTTCATCCATCTTGTTTACTCTTCACCTCACTCACTCACAAACATAACGTCCCGAAACAACACTTCAAAATTGTAGTAACATAATTCACTCGTGAACACAACAAACTGTTTCTAAGAAGGACTGTGCATTGTTGTGCTCTGGAAGTCTTTCTTTCATGACTGGGTGGGTTCTCAATTATTTCTTGCAACTATTCTTTTCTTAAAGGAATAGTTCACTTAAAAAATGAAAAAAAAAAAACAACTGTCATCATTCACTCACTCTCAAGTTGTTTCAAACCTGTATGAATTTCTTTCTTCTACTGAACACAGAGGAAGATATTTTGAAGGATGTCAGTAACCAGACAGTTGATGAACCCCATTGACTTCCATAGTAGGAAAAAAAAAGACTTTTGTCCAACATCAATGGTTACTGACATTCTTCAACATATCTTCCTTTGTGTTCAGCAGAGACGATCATACAGGTTATAAACAACTTGAAGGTGAGTAAATTATGACAGAATTATCTTGTCTTTATTTATTTTTATTTTTTTTATTTATTTTTTTTTAAGTGAACTATTCCTTTAACCTCTTTATCTCACTTTCACCCCCTCGCTCAACTAAAATGCTATGATCTCTTACTGGGCCAGGCATTTTAAGCCCTTTCTCACTGAGCTTTCACTTTCTTTCCTCCCTCTGTGCATCTCTTCCACCTCTCTGGAGCACTCAAGCCATGACTTATTCATCCAACCCAGGATTTATTATGTTTGGCCATGCATTTTTAACAGTGTATTTTTTTTTTTTTTTTTTTTTTAGGTACACACATTTCACGGCTGAACTACAGCTCTGTTTGCTGAGGCCGGCCACTCTCTGATCATGCCTACAGTTCTACCTGCTAGGAAGAAAAAATAGGAAAGAGAAATTTAAACAAAGAAAGTGTGTGGAAAGAGGAGGACGGATAGTTGCAAGTTACAGATATAGGCCACATTAATTAATTATTTCATCATGCATTCATTCCCATGTTTTTTTTTTTTTTGTTTTTTTTTTGTTTTTTGGATGAGATGCAGGCAGAATGCCTTAGTCTCTTTTTACCATGTGATGGTAACCATGTATACAGTGCCCTTCACAATTATTGGCACCCCTGTTTAAGTTGTTTAAACAACATGCAAAAAAAAGAGAAAAATTCAACCTTTTACACTTTAAGTAAATTACTTTGGTGGTAAAATAATAATAATAAAAAAAAATCACACATTAAGAAAAAAAAAAAACAAAAAAACAACCTTGAAATCATGTGTCCCACAATTATTGGCACTTATCTTGTTGTTAACACTTTGTACAACCCCCTTTTGCCAACAAGACACACTATAAAAAATATATATATATATATATATATATTCAAGATTTGTTATCACGACATTTTTTCTTTTGTCATATCAACTTAAATATTTTATTTAGTTGAGATAACTTATTATTTTGAGTTTCTGATGATTAAATTAATATCCTTCATTATATTAACTCACTTTTTCCAGTTCAATCAACTTAACATATTAAGGCAACCAGGTTACTTACTTTTTTTAAAATTAAACCAACAATATTTTTTTACAGTGATACTTAATCTCCTCCTATAGCATTTCACAAGATTGGAGAGAGAGAGAGAGCGATCTTCGACCATTCTTCTTTGAACAATCTTTTTAGATCATCCAGTGTCCTGGGTCCTCTCTTATGCACTCTCCTCTTTAGCCCGCCCCACGGGTTTTTGATTGGGTTGAGGTCTGGGGACTGAGATGGCCATGGGAGGACCTTGAGTTTGTGAATGCTGAACCATTTTTGTGTAGAATTTGCTACAAGTTTTGGATCATTATCCTGCTGAAAGACCCAATGACGATCCATCTTCAGCTTTCTGGCAGAGGCTATCAGGTTTTTACTTTAAATGTCCTGGTAGTTCAAAGAGTTCATAATGCCATTCCACCTTAAAGTTCCCAGGCCTATGAAAGAGAAACAGGCCCAAAGCATCACAAATCCTCCACCACTTCACGTGGGCATGAGGTGCTTTTCGGTATACTCTTTTGTAATCTTTTGTTTTATGCCAGACCCACTTGGAGTGTTTGTTGCCAGCACACGATCCCATTTGAAGTCCAGTGCCGCTTAGCAAACTCCAGACGTTTACGTTTGTGAGTGTTACTGAGAAAAGGCTTTTTCCTTGCATGCCACCCAAACAACTTGTTGGCATGTAGAGAGCATCTGATGGTTGATTTGGAGACTTTTGGACCCCAAGATGCCACTTTTTTATTTATTTATTTTTTTTTTTACTTCTCTTACCATCTTCCTCACTGTGCATTGTGGCAAGAAAAACTTGGGAACTCTTCCAGCCTTGTTTGTTACTGTTCCAGTTGCTTTAAACTTCTTAATGATTGTAGATATGGGCAAGTTAAGGCGAGTGGCTATTTTCTTGTAGCCGTTGCCCGATTTATGAAGGTCGACACACATTGCCCTTACTTGAATGGTGGGTTCTCTTGTCGTTGCCATGTTGACAAATGGGTAAGAGAACGTCATATTTATACCCCAAGGAAATATGAAGACATGATTTACTAATTAAAAGTTCCTAGATACCCTAACCAACTTTAAAAACTACAGAATATAGTATATATATATATATATATATATATATATATATATATATATATATATATATATATATATATATATTTTAACTTAAAACTTTGTCTTGAGTAATGGCTTTACTGTAATCCGCGTACTCCAGTCGAAGTGTTACCTTTCCCCCTGAAACATAAAATGGGTTTTTTGAATATTTATGAATATACAAGGTACAAGTTATAACTTATAGCGCTTTTCCATTAGCAATACCAGCTCGACTTGACTTGGCTCGGCTTACTTTTCGCTCCGACAGTACTGCCACAAATAGCACCCGGTCGTCATAGCGACACCTTTCGTTCTTTGTTGCCCCATCAAGCTCTCACTGGATCATTTCTTCGGCAACCAAACAAAGGAAAGTCTGCACTTCCTCGTTTGACCACGGCGTATTCTTCCGAGTTGCCAAAATAATAGTAGTTAGTTTAGTAACTATCTCTGGCCAAACTATTTAAGTATATATTCTGTAGCTTCTATATATTAAATGTGTGATTTTTTTTTTGTTACCACCAAAGTAATGTACTTAAATAAAAGGTTGGATTTTTCTCTTTTTTTTGCATTTGGGTTCTATGTTGTTTTAAAAAAAAAAAGTCATCGACCACATCTT